>JASANE010021661.1:0-18272 GCA_030248225.1 Trileptium ribeirensis
GATCAGAAGAGGCTGTAAGCTAAAACTCGCTTTGTGCAAATTGTCAAAGAACATATTATTTAGTACATCGTAAGTTCGATTTCATTCACAAAGATTTTGTACTATCCATCCTGCTACAACTTTTGTGAATATATAGTATAAAATTTATGTTTTTAATAATCGGGGTAAATAGGTGCCCGTAGGTAAATAGGTGCCCATAGGGGTAAAAAAACTTTGCCCCTAAACGTCGTACCCTCTCTAAGACCTAATCAACCACCTTTCTCTCGCGCATGCGACAAAAGTTCTTTGAAAATTTTGGCGATAAACAATACTACAAAAATGTTAAAAGAAAATTAAGGTAAATGCGGAAAATTAAGAGGAAAATTTGTTGAGAGTGAGGAAAATTATGGTTACCCATCTGGTGTATCCTTCCCTGTGACCACCTCACCTACCCCCTCCTCGATAAGTCAATCTATCCCCTAAACCGACGGCCTGTAGGCACCCATGACTGAAATATTTAAGATATATGTTATATTTCTGAATTTATTTTAAATTTAATTCAGAAGAAATCACTAGTGTAGTTTTTTGCTTCATACAAAACATTCGCTATTTTGATTACAAGGATCTGTGTTTTATATCAACTTTTTAGTTAATTTAACAATTAAGCCTTACTCTTTAACATCCCACTAATTCTGACTATTGTGGAAAATGTGTAGAAACTTTGTCGCGTTTGCAATGAAGGAATTTCACGTATCGCTCTCAGAAGCAGAAATAGTAGTTCAAGGCTCGGGTCACTACAAGCATTACCTATCAAACTAATGACAGCATGACTACGTGAATCTAGTGTTAACGTTAAAAGCACTGCATCGTTTTTGGGATATTAAGATATTAAACTGTTGGACACCTGTAAAGAAAAGCATAGTTTGTATTAACAATTACGTGAAAACATGTTGGAATTTGCAGCGAACACATACGTTTATCTGTAAATGTAGATATTCTATATTATACAAATAGTTCCAGAATTATGCACAGAGACTTTCACCAGTAGCAATATTTCAAGTAGACCCACTTGAAATCGTGTTAATGAAAAGGATAGAAATTCATTAAATACGCACAAACAGAGCAGGGAAATACTTGAAGCATGAAAGTCTTTTATACATCTATTCTTCAAAGTTATTATGTCCTATAAGTAGCTGGATGAAAACAGATTAAAATAATTACTAGTGATATACATTTTTGTTGTGAGGAATGTAGATAAATTTTGAATCGTGATAAGACTATAAAAGTTTATAAAGTTGTGCCACTATTTCCAAGAACCCATACAATAAATATTTATCGATTCTGAAGCTTCTGTAATTTATCTCATTGCTAATACAAAAAATAATTATCCGTCATATCGGCGGATATAGTTGGAAGAAGCGGTCAGGCGGCCATTTTCCACTTTGAGCTAAGATCTAAAAAATTTTTGGGCGTTCACGAAGACGGCGTTTGGTCGGCGCATCTCATAGTTAAAAGGCGGGAAGCATAAGATTTAATTTTTGATCTTTATAAATAAACATATAATGCACTCAGCGATTGAGTGTTAAGACAGACATTTAAATTTCGCCTCCAGGTCTCAAATTGAATCAAAATCCCTTAGGTTTGGTTAACACCTGATCTACTTTGAAGGTCCGCCTTCCGTTTCTGCAATATCCACCACTGATCTCTCAGTTTGAGTAAGATACAGGCAGGAGAAAAGTTTACCGGCAAGGGAAATTGTAAATCTATGTTGGCACCAAAAATTTCAATTTATTTAATTTCAATTTAATTTTATTACTCGCACGGTATTCATGCGACAGTAACAAAAAGATGTGGAATTCTAAACTTACTATAATCCAGCTATATGAAATAAATTGGCATAAATATTTCCTGCTGGGTATATTTTATAGCAGACAACCTGTAACAACAGTAGCCGAAAAATTTTTGGACTGTATTATAATCCAGATGTTTGAATGGAATGGATTAGAATGGCTTTTACTTTGTACTTCTGAAGTTAAGAATTTCTAACAAAATATTTTGTAATACAATAAAAGTTAGACGTCGCATATAAAGACAGGTACTGCGAGGTAATGTTCGTCAACATCAAAGTTTAATAAAACACATCTCTATTTGCTATTAATTAAATAAAGATATATCGAACATATTGGTTGTATGGTTAGCATCGTCTTAGTATAACCTCAGTTCATTCTCCCTCAACTGATAGATACCAAAACTGAACTAAAAACGACTTCTTGTGACCGTTGTTTTCTTAGGTGTCACGCTGTACATTTAAAAGACAAATTTTTCGCGTCTTGACATTCAGTTTTATAACATATTCTTAGCGACATTAAGCTAATGGCGATGACAATTTCTTCTCCATCAAGTACAATGCTGTGATTCTCAGTAAATTGAATCTACAATTTCAACTATATTGTTTATTATAACTACTGAGACATTTTAGTTTATACACATAGCGTCCATAAGAAGCAATTTGGCCAAACAGGATTGCCAAATCTTTTTAAATCCTACCTAACGGAAACCAGTGCAAACAGTACGAAACTGACGCATATTGTAAACCTAAACTTAAGCCTACGCTTCAACGGTAATATATGCATTAGATAATTTATGATTGTAAATCTCCGACCTTCGAAACCGTAGAAAATTGTGTATTTAATTTAAATTTTAGTTCTTTATAACAAAACATATTCAAGATTACTTTGCTAATTACTCCAAATAGAATAGAGGAGGGAGCAGTTGTTAAGTGCAGTCAGCCATTTTTGACGCTTTTCACAATAAGTGACTGTTACTGCACTTTATCTGTCCGTGTTTATCCGGACGTTCGCAGATAACCTGGAAGGATTGCTCCCATAGGTAATTTCAGTTTCTCAGTTCCGAACTGTTGACCCCAGTTTATGATCCCAAATATAACATATTGTTTACAGATTGAAGAATCCTGCCATAAACCGTATATTTTATTTACTGTCTGAAATCACGATCAATGATTTAACATTGAGGCATTATAGATAGATATTAGCTTGCTCTCCTGACATACAAAAAATATAGCGGCCAAATTTATAACTTGTACTTAGACCCATGATTACAAATTTTTTAATGTCTTAGTACTATTATTTGTTCCGTTTATCTACAAACTGGTTGCAGATTCGTAATTACGTACAAACAGTCATATATAATATACTTTGGAAGGTTTCTTAAGAAAACCGAAGAACAGGACGTAGATGGCTCAGTGGTTTGTGCACGCCACTTGCAGCCGTGCATGACGGGTTCAATTACTGGCATTGTCATTTTGTTAAATGTTACAACTACTGAAAAAATAATTCAGGCATTAACGGCCAAAAATTATTTAATGCAATCATTAGTGAAGTTAAACAAACATAAATTTTGAACTGACACACATTTGATAAAAACCAAGTCGGATTAAATTGGAGCAAGGCACATTAAATCTTCTACTGCCGATCTCCGAAACCAACAGATGCAAATGCTCTACCAGTGGTACATAAGTCACGTAAACCGAAATATTAACATAAACACTTTGTTACTTAGCAACGTGCAGCACAGCTACACATTTTGATCGTCTTTACAACATCGTTTTGGCTAAAACCGATAACACAGTGTTCATGAATGCCATATTTATTTTCCTCTTATGGTGTTCTGTCTACGACTGAGAAATATAGAAATCGGATAGTAAATTCTATCGTAAAATTTGTTATTTATTGTTAGAATACGTGCTCTAAGCTTAAAATGCTGCCTTAAAAGCAAAAATATTTGCAGTAACTGTGTTCTGCGAAAATGATAACTTATAAAACTGACAGACTTAAAGACCCAACAATGCCGTCATCATCTTTACTCATTTTCCGACAAGCTGCTGTTGAAATCTTATTTGTACAAGATTAAAACCAAATATGTAGCTGCTACACGCGCACTATGCAGATCCAAATGGTTTATGCATTAATAGTCGGACGATTATTCATAAAAGAAAGAAGCACATTAGGTCGTTTTCACTTATTTGTGATTAAGTTAGTGTGACAATTGACATATGTGGCTTGATTTACAAAGTCTACCACCAACATTACAATTTAACTGTCTTTACTCTGGCAAGTGCATCATAGAGACTTCTCATAGAGATTTCTTACAAAAGGTTGAAACAATGGCAGAACATAAATAGCGGGCTCAAATCAATAACCACATTAACGCGCAAATAAAAATTAGCCACAAAACATGTAACAATAGCAATAAAGTTGCAACACGTTGGTGCTTTAAGCATCAACAATTCTGCACTGTAGTCGCATAAATATATTTTACTGGGCCAGGATGGGTACGGAGTCAAATCTAGACACGCGGGTAGCGGGTATCCGTTGGCTGTGAGTATACCGCAGGTAACGGGTACAAGTAAAGTGCATAATCCAGCATGTTCAGCAGTCGTTCCGTTTGGTTCGCGGCAACAAATACACACAACGGTCCAGTTTATTGAGCAATGCCTTGAAAACTTAGTGGATCTTATTAGCATCCGCTGTCACAGTTATATATTACGTGATTTTTATTTATGGTGATTTAATGGTTTTTGTTATGAGCAGTGGCACCGTCATCGAAACGAATTGCTTTACTGAGCGTTGTTAGAAAGAGTAGATGTTTCGTTTCGTTTGGTGGATGACATCTAGAAGGCTGTTTTAGTGGTAATCTGTGTGAAATCTAAGCGATTTATTCAATTTCTGACCTTGGCGCTAACCAATAGTCAAAATATTATCTAAGTTCAAAACCGTTGTTTTAAAGTGGCTGGTTGGGCTTTCAGGGGTTGAGCGCTGAAAGTGGAACACATTCTTCGTCAAATAGCCCAAGGCCCGAACGCCACTGGCAAAAATAGTGCCAACATTTAATTAATTAATAAGTACACGATCTGTAAGGATACTGCAAGGACGAGCCTAATACTACGGCGCAGTGCGCTATAAAAAACACGCACGGGTAAAAGCATGAGGTCTGGAAAAAACCGAAAATCACGGGTTGACTGCAATTATACTCTCAAAATTCTAAAGTCGAAACCTGTGTAATAACCTATGCTTTGACATTAATCACAGAACATTTCAACTAAACAGCCTATATTTGAAAATACAACTCGCGAATCGTTCAGCACGTTCAGTAGTACTAGCAACTCAATCAAGGTTGCAGAACGTAGTGAAGCATAGGTATACATAAGTCTTTTGCGCGCACAGTCAACCAGCTCTCGATAGCATACGTCGATATGCTATATGTGGATATCACATAGTACAACAAGTTAGAACAAAACTAACACCGGTAATAAGTTTCCCATGCCAGAAAACCGCCAAGACAAACTTTTCAACCGCCAAAAACGTCAGAACAATTTCACGAATTTTGGATCGATGAACCACGGTGGTGCCATACCTCAAACCCCATAGCTCCACAACCGGAGCCTTAATTGAAAAACAAAGAAAGAAGCACCAGCATTTATAATTTTACTATGAAATAAAACCAGCCAGAAAAAAATTCGAAAGTTAAGATAAAAATAACCTCGCTTCCGTGAAGGGTACTACACTAGAGTAGAAAAACCCTCACTTTGACCCCGAACCATGTGGGCGCCATACCCCCGTACTCACAAAACCATGGGTCGCAGAGTAAAATCACCACCGGAATAAGTTTCCCATGCCCGAAAGCATTCAAGTGCAACTTTTCTGCCGCCCAGGACGTCAGAACAAATTTTCTAATTCTGGGTCGAGCAACCACTATGGTGCTTTACCTCAAACCCCATAACTTCAGAACCAGAGTCTTAATCGAAAAACAAAAAATATGCATCCTATAATTTTACTGTGAAGTAAAACCACAGAGAAAAAATCGAAAGTTAAGATAAAAATAACCTTGCCTCCGTGAAGGGTACTAAAATGGTGTAAAATGGGGTAAAAAGTCTCATTTTGACCCCTGACTCCAGAACCAGACCCCAAATCAAAAATCACTCGGGGATGCACACGGTAAATCGACTATGCCGGTGCGAATGAGCCCAAGGTCATGAAAATCGGTTAAGTTGTTCCCAAGTTATGGCCGATCACACACACAGACAACACACAATCTCCACTACGTTACACTATGTTCTGATAATATTTTTACGTACAGCTTACGCAAGTTTTAGTTGGGCGTAAACATAGAAAGTAGTATGAGCTGAAACTCTTTTGACAGTTGCTGATGAAAATGTCAATTCAATATTTATAGACCTTTATTTTATGTTTACTTTAATATATCGAGAATAAATCGAACGTATTGATAGCCGTGTATATAACGCCTGTTTTACCAACAGAACCGTTGCTAAAGTTTCAGCCATTAAATAGAAATTAGGCTCGGCTCAGCGCCAACTTTACCATTTGTGATATTGCAGTTACACAATATAATGGAATGGAATATACCTTCAAACAATTCATATGAATATCAACATAAAATGATTTCATAGCGTCGCATGTAAAATGTTTTATCGGAATTTTAATATCTCATTTTTAATAGCCAAGTGCTTTCTACGTATTTTCATAGCAGCTACACAAACAATATTAGTAGTAGATTAAAAAGACCGTGCTGCTTAGTAAAAGGCTTGCTTGTAATGAATAATTGTTTGGTTTTAACTAATTATCTTTTAAATATTTTAGAATGGCGCTGGCTAATTTTTTCGGAAAGAATGCCTAATTTTCTACAAAAAAAACAAAGTTTTAGCATCATATTTGCTCCCAATAATTATGTAAAAATTTGTGGATTTCTTTTTTAGTTCGTAGAAATTTCACAAAATAAATATGCGTATTTTCGGTGCAAAGCCAAATATGCAAGATAATTTAATAGTGAGTAAGCAAAACAATCTTTTTGAAGCAGGTAAAACGATTTATCAGAAGCGTCCAACAAAATAAAGTTGCATAAATCCCTGATCACAAACTGTAGTCTGAAACACATTTCGCGCTTATCTCACTCCACTTTGTCCCGCTATAATTTGTTTCGCATATTGGCATGTTTGTCTAAAATTTTTGGCATTTGGCCAACTAAAATCTGTATCTGTAGATTAATAAACATCACAATAATCTGCTAAATGCTAATAAATTACATTTCAAAAATATGGATTTTACAAAGTATGGTTGAAGCACTGTAAAGCGCAAATAAATTATGTAATATTGCAAAAATATTTATCCTTTTGGATTAGGCACCACCCAGTCCGAAATTGGTCAATTTTGAAGATAGTTTTAGCGATAATTTTGGTACCGTTCGACTTATCTCAACACTGGGTCAGAAAATATTCATTCCGGCAACTGTTATAACAAAAAATTACATTCGATTTTTGTGAGTTCCCAGTGGTGTCCGAAGTTTCCTAAAAAATTTTTACTCGATGAATGTATAATTTTATATACCATTCAAACGGAAAGGTGCAAATTACCATGGTGATTTAAAATTCGACCAATATCGGAGTGGTGAAGAAGCTAACCAAAAAAATCCAAAAATAAATCTTTATAATTCATTCAATTCAAAAAATACATTCAATTTATTAAGTACATGTTTTTGTAGTTGGATTTTAGTAGGCTTTTAAAGTTCTTCTATATAGGGTGTACTGTACTCCTCGCTTCATTAAACAAAAAAGTTAAGTTAAGTTGGCATATAGAGTTACATTGGTTCCACGCAGGTAAGAGAGTCCAATGTTACGAGCAATATTTCCTTGTATCGGTTTAGTATACAGAAATTTCAAAGGAAGCCGTATTTTAAAAGAATGCAACAGTCCTGAGCGTTATTAATATTGTCAATTTGGTCAAAAAGCAATTCACAACACGAGTAATTGTTTCAAAAAATATACGGAACAAGGAATATGATGGACATCCAACCATTATAAGAATTCTAAATAGGGGTCGATTGTTGATCAATTCGATGTGTTGATGAACCTTTTTGATAAATTGATATTATAAAATGGCACAACTATGAAGTCACCGCGTAGTTTTAGCTCCCTGTTTTAATTGACTGTTGCCCCTGTTTCATCGTTTCAATTTAGTCAATGCTGCGTTACTTTGCTTGTTGATATTAAAATTATGTCTAAACGAAACTTCTCTCGAGTTGATTAATTTTTCTTCGCAAAACAATTTTGAGGTTTTATGAAGACACATAGTGATTACCATTATACCTACGTATATATACATGTACATGAACAATTTAGTCCGCACAACTAAACATATTTATACACAATTATAATGGTACATGTATGTTTATGTAAAATTATGTGGTTACAATCACATATTAGCTGGTGAAAAGTAATACATAGTGCTCACGAGATATATGTCGTTGTGCTTTGTTTCATGTCCCGATCTCTAGGATGTCTGGATATTATCATACCAAAGAATGAAATAAAATATTTCGCTGCAAAATATTTATTCTTGGTCTAGCTCTGATCTTAAATAAATAATTAATATCGACAAAACATTAAGACGAAAAGACTTTTCCAATTTATGTGCCGTAAGTTTATTAGCAGGCATCAGCTAATCAGGAAGAATTCTAGGCCTAACCGCAAAAGTTAGCTTCACTGTTTGTTTTTAGTAAGTGATAGCTTAGTATGCCAATTAAAATAATGGTGTGCATGGAAATGGTTCAAGTATTAATATATAAAAATAATTTCTGCTTGCAATGATAAAATTCATATGTATTAATATATTCCAGAAAAAAAGCGCAATCCAAAATATATGAAATTAACACTGTTATAAATTGAAATAGCCTAAAAGCGCGGAAACAGTAAAACTTCACGGAATTTGTTCAGTATTCCGCTAAGACGACGTAATAGTATTTATTAACGATAAATTTGCCGTTCTTAAATATCAATAATTGCAGTCAGTCGTTGAATTTTATATCTGTATCGTTGTCTGACTGCTTCAGTATTCTATGGTCTTTTCAATTTAGCCGAGCAGAGAGCCCGCATGAACAGGGGAATAGTCCCATTTAATATCAGTTTCACCAAATCCGAACTGTAGCTTCCATGTTAGGCCCGACCCCTCATACTTTTTTATTGCCATAAATCCCAATCAGTGTTTTAACATCCAAAGATTTGTTTGCAACGTATGCAGAAGTTTTTTGAGCCATTATGGAGAGATATTAGCTTGTTTTAAATAAATATGTTAGTACTCCTAAAATACTATAAAATATACCATAGGTGACAAATTAATAATTTGTACAGGGATCTATAGTTACGAATTTTGAGATGGTTCTGTACTAATATTAGTTTGATTTATATGTAGTCGGATTACAGATTGGAGATTATTTTGTCTAGGAATATAGAGAGCCACTTTAGAATTAAGTAATTTTCAAATGTGCTACAACAAACGGTTAGTGACTATATTTTTATATGTACTAGCTATTGCATTTCGCTACATCAGTACTTAACATGAAGGATAAACTAATGTTTGAATAATAGTATCAATAGTCTTATAGCTTGACTCTAAGATATCGTAAGTATTTTATGGAGTATTTCCCATAACATACTGTAGCTATTTACAAAACGCGGTGTATATTACAATTTTAGCAAGGAGATGGCAGTGGAATGTAGATATATCATCGCACAAGACATTTTTGGTAGAAATTTTCTGAAGTTGAGACATGAAAACCGTCAAAATTTTTTGCGCCTTCGACCATCAGGATGTTTCTAATAATCGACTTCAATTCGTTACATAACTTTATTCCATTGTGTTGTAATTGACTGAAATTCAATGTAGCGGTAAATTTTTGTCTGTATAATGCGTGAAGTAATTTTATTTGTATAATTCAATCAATAAGTTTAATACGCTTACACGCTGTTAAGATTCTATTGAAAATATTTACCTGTTATTTACCTGTTATTTGCGAACGTTACTGCCTAAAAAAGGCCCAGTTAGTTAGTAACAAATTATCTCCCACCGATCATTAATAGTACTTCTTGCTTACTGCATATAAATCGTTCAATACTTTACTATTTATTTTAGGTCACCTAACATTATAAAAAAATCAAAACGTCAACGGCTGAATTTCTGTGCACCACACCAAAGGTTATGGCAGAACATTTGTCTTAACTGTAACGGTATTTGGCTGTTATATTAATGGTAGTACGCAGATTATCCTCCTTCTCCCTTATGGCCATGTATGTATTGGAGCTGTTTAGCAATAGGACGATGGACTTTCATAGATGATCTATCAATATCATTCCGAATGACTAAGTTTTACGAAGCAATTGATTACGAAAGTGCGGAATGATTATGTCAATGCAAAGCGCTCACATTGAGTTTCCTTATACTCAAGATCATTTCAAAACCTGGTTTACAAAATCTGATTGTCGGAAGTATTATTTTAACATTTTTGAAGATATTTGCACTTCCAATGGCATATCTAAATCTCATATTCATACTTTCAGAACTGCTTGACCAAAATTCGGCCTTTACGCCAGCGGTTCGACTATTATTTGTTATTTTCAGGAAACTTTGAATATTAAATTACGTCTGACGAATATGTATAAAGAAATATTTAGTCGGGTGCAGTGTGAAAACTAATCAAAACACGAGTCAAATTTATATTTGATAAAACTTAGTATTATTTTCGCAACAACTCTTTGCGACTTTGAGTGATTTTAATAACGACTTACGGAACCCAACAATTTTTGCGAAGCATACACTGTGTTTAAATAATATTATAATACCTGTAACAGAAATACAGACAAAAATTTTTTGCACAAATAATAAATGGTGTCATAGAAGCTGAGGAATATGTTTATATATATATTTTAATATACCGATAGGTACTACCTGTACATGTCAAAGCACTCAGTCGACAATTGGTATAAATTCACAAATACTTCGAAAATCAAGAAACCGATTGTGAATTCAAATATTCGCCCAACCATTTAAGTAACATATCATACACAAAATCCAGCTAACCGCACATATTTTCTTTAAAACGTTATTTCATAACTGAATGTTTAATACAGGATATACATTGTAACAAACAAAAGCTAATTATAGACATAAAATAAGGAAATATATTTAATCCAGACATGCCGAACCGGGGGTTCATGGGAGGCTACCACCCCTAAGGCATTACACCCCCGACGCCCGGGTTTACTACCTACCTGAGGGTAAACCATACCACAATAGTGCACTGCATTACCAAAGGCGGGCGCCAAATTTTAGGAAAAATCGGAGCAAATTAGCAAAAACTTGGCGACTGTTAACAAAAATTTGAGGAAATTGGCAAAAACGAGGAACAGTTGGCAAACATTAGAAAAAATTTCGTGTCCAACAAATTCCTAAAATAATATAGCCACCCTGACTACTTCCCTCCCAAGGGGCTCCCCTCCGACTACGGCTACGTCTGAGACCCCGGGACGTCAATATGTGATATTTAAACCAGTGTGAGCTTCAACAAACATTATTTTATTTTCATAAGTAAGGCTGAAATTACCATATTAAGTAGGATCAGAATAATTCATGATCATTTCATAAGTTGTCGTTTTTTCTTCGTCCATTTGCAACAGAATCAACTTTCATATATACTTATGTAGCTTAGCCGTAAATGTGACTATTATTATTTGTCGTCAAATAATGCGGTTCATGAATACGGTACAACTATAACCTGAGTGATTTTTCTTTGATATATATAAATATGTAATTATACTTCCGAACACAATCTCTCCTGCAATCTTTAAAGATCCTTTGCATCTTTAAAGATCCTACAATCTTTAACGTTCCTTGCAATAAAATTTTGTTTCACAAAAAATTATTCAGATTATAGCTGTACTATATCCATAAACCGTATTATTTAATACAATATAATAACAGTCCAACTGAGATCCAAGGTAGAAGTCAAAACTATCAAAATTTAATTTGATTGTATTCAAAGTTCAAGTTTTGTCCAAAGCAAAAACACTCAACTTTTACGAAAGTACTTTTTTCACTGCAATTTTTGCTCGTAACTGAAATTACATATATATCTTTATGTGTTCAGTTTCATAATATCCAGTCTTAAATTTGTTGACATTGAAAAGCATTTGCGATAATTGTTTATGCGCTACATTTAACTATTGCAAGAGTATTCTATACCGACAAAATGAAAACAAATAGTATGCTGTGGCTTAGTAAAGAATAGCGTATGCGCTAGAGCAGGAGTCGAGTCACTAACGCACAGTCTAGAAAAGAATTGAAAAACGTGATAACATTCTAATAATCAATTCACAAACAATATTTAATTCCACATTGCATAATTCAGGATACTAGGCGCAAAATAAGTTTCGTCGAACGAAACCTGACAACGAAGTGTAAACTCTGCATAAGCTACTGTTACTTAAAATATTCTGCAGGGTGTTAAATTAGATTCCCTTGTTGAAAAATGCGTTATGAGATCCCAAGTAACCTGAAGGGCGAAAATAAAATTGAGGCCATGCCGTCTTCGATATACTAAGCCTTAGTCTAAGCCTAAGGTAAAGTCCTTATATTAGACATACACTAAGCCTAAGCCTAAGTCGGGGGGGCTGCCCCACCATAACCCCCGCTGTAAGCTGTTCTTTTTTCTAGCGTTATAACGTAGCCCTCAGCGTTACTTGTGCCCCTCATAACGTTCTAACGGTGTCCGGTAGATTTTAATAAAAATTGCGCACCATTACATTTTCTCTCATCAAACCGAGTGGAACGGTATCTAACATGACCATATACCGAAGAAAAAATTATTGGGTTCCCAAGGGGGGACCATCGGGACCTCAAAAATCGAAAAACAATTTTCAGGGATGTAGGTAAAATGAGCATTTTCTGAACCGCCTCATCGAGCTGAATCGATTGATGTAAAATCAGCTCTGTATCTTCAAAATTGACCAAATTCTGGCTAAGGGGGGCTAAAAGAAATACCGAAAAATGTTGCTTAGTACTAAGTGTTCGTGTTTAAGCTTATGCATTTGGGCAAGGTTTAGGCTACTACAGCTCATCCAGAAACTACAATAACATATTTATAGTGTTATGGCACAAAATAAAACTAAATTCCGTCTCATTTCTTGATTCCAAAAGAATTTGCTTTCTAATGAGTCAATTTGGTTTGTTTTTTTGGTCTCAAAACTGTTTTAAATTCACTAAAATGAATTTTATTTCTTTAAATTTAATGTTATTTAATTGAAATTTAACTTGTCAAAACTGAAATCAAATTGAGTTAAAACAAATTGAGCCCTTTAATTTAAAACCAAGTTATTTGAAGTAAATTGATACGTTAAGCCAGCCAAAACAAAATGCAGGTAACAGTTTAATATTGATGGATTCCATTTCGTATATTTTCTGTAACACAAGTGATTTCAGTTTGTTTGAGCGAATTGGAACCCGCTCAATTTGCTGAAACTAAATATATTTTAGCACATTTAAAATCAATCTTGATACCAAAACTCAAATCAAATCTAGTCAATCACTAATAACTAAATTCCTATCAAGAATTGCAAAACACTATACAGTTTCGCTTTTGCCATATCGCTGCACGCATTTTGTCGTAGTTCTCACATCAAGCTTGGTGTTTTTAAAGCAGCTATCTCTTCTTGTCACCACACCTTACAGGCTTGCTGCAGTTTTGAACAAGACTAATGTGTATCCACACGCAAATTATAAGTGAGAGAGAATAGGAAAACGCAAATGAATTTCGAGCACAATACGAGTTTTAATTCGATTGGCTTGCAAGTGAAATGCTTGTGAGTACTGAGTACGAGAGATCCTTTACTTGTGCCGAAGACAATATGGGCTTCATTTTATTGCTCTAACACATTGCAAATTACTAGTGCATAATATAATACTGTCATCGTATTGTTAGAGTTGTTACACATCTGAATACAATGAATTAATATTAGATTTAAAATTCCACATATTGGGAAACTATAATAATGTTACCTATACCCAAATAGTTAAATAAGCCGAGCACCCGGGTATTTTTAAAAATACTGACGCAGATTTTTTTCATTTGAAATAGCTATAAACAATTATATATAATACATGTTCGATACTTTTTTGTTGAACCATTTAATAAATATTTACCGTGTGTGTGGTGGAAACGGTATGACAGATACCGAACAGACAAAACACTTCCCGTCACAACATTCAGGATGGAGCAAAGCTTAAGTCGTTGTTTGCATTGTCTGGTTGGACAAACACTGCGATAAAATATATTATTCATATGTTTGCTGTATGTTGTGGAATATTGTTGATACGCGTTGTTTCCGTAAACGGCTTTCCTTGGAAATTTCCGCTTTCAAATCGTTCTTATTTGAGCATTATATTTACGATGACTCGAACTGGATCAATGAGCTGTAATTGAAATAAACTCAAATTGGCTCTTCTTTGTGAAATAAGTGAAAATATCACGGTTATATTTGGACACCGTTACTGTTATGGCGATCGTCCCTTCAGTAATATATGAAATCATTTGTCGAAAAAAATTCTGTATCTCCGGTTATGTTATATCTTTAGCGTTTCAAGAAGTAAGAACAAATTCAGTGTTTGCTTAAACGGCTTGAATCAACGTACCTGTTGTAACAATATAAGCCGAATAGATCTTTTAACGAGCCAATAATGGAGCAAAATCGCATTTTACTACATAACTGCACTGATTTTAATGCTGTCGTATATGAATTGGGGCTATTTGGCACAATTTGCTCAAATTACATACTGTACATGTCGAGTTAGAAATAAAGTGTACAGAATAAACATTACCGCATCACATTGTTCGCCTGGAAAGCGGAGCCTGCTACAGTACTGTTTGTGGTAAAAAATTCGGGTAAATTTTGTATCATTTTCTTATTTAGGAATAGTTTACTTCGTTAAGATAAATATTCACGGTAAGTGGGTCCAAGGCTGGGATCCATATTCTGCCGGCTTTACGCCAGTTGCGCTTTGTAGTGCAATAATCAAGTTAAAACCACATTTGGCACCAGAAATTACAACATTTTTTATTGTTTATAATTGTTAACATGATAATTATTCTTCTGTTGTCTCATGTTTCAAGCTACATTTATTGATGACGCCCCTGTCACCAAAATTAAACGCTCAACTGTTCACAATTTAATCGCCCTCATCACCAATTTCAATGGCTTAAAATCTCACAAAATCTTACCAGATAAATTTGGTTCCCAGCAAACCAAACCACGCTCAACCAATATCGAAAAAAAAGACATAAGCAAATAAATATATTCTATACATCACCATTAAACACGGAAATCTAAATAAAAGTGATGACACTCAAAACCTTGTTAAGCCTACTTCAAGTCGACAAAAAAGAACTCACGTTTTCGGGCGACAAAATAGTTTGGCCTGAATGAAACACTGTTGGCTGGTTTGTGCGGTAATATGGGAAGCAGTAACACATCAATTACGCGTTCGCACTTTGCGTGACCTAAATTTTATACTTCGGTGTTGTTAATGTTAGCCGTTTTGTACAAAAACGATGCTACGACTATTCCGTTTGTACTATAGTTTTATCAAAATCGTCATAAAAGCCATACGTGCTCATAGGGTGTAGGGTGGGGTTAACCCTGAAGGACCATCCTTGCGAAACACCGACCTCCCGCGGCAGGTACCCCAACCCACGTGGGGTGCCGCAAAAGCTCCACCCCACCCCCTCCCCCCACAGCGGCGCAGAGCAGCTAACTCCCATGCGAGGCAGACGGTCGACTCCCTGAGGATCCGGCTCCTTCCCTGGAACATTAGACTTCGCGCATACGAATGATGAAAGCAGTCACATACGAATGCTTTGTACAGTCGTACTGAAATGACTTAAACTATATCAAACAGTTGGAGTCAGAAAAATCTTCACTATATCCAATTACATATAGTACTTAAGCACAAACATGTCTTTAAATCATAATGGTGAAAGCAACTTTTCTTCTGGAAGCGACATAGCGGTCTTGAATTGGTAGTTTGGAGCTTGGGAAAAAAGCGTTTGTTTAACCGAAAACAAAAATATATCATGGGCGCCACTTGTCATAAATCTAGCGATAAAGAAAAAGCAGATAGTACATGTTGATGAATTTCTCATCGCAGTTATAATTCCCGAAGCGCTAAGCGTTGTCAGTATCAGTAACTATTTGTGTTCTCATTTGCAGGGAAAGCATTGCGGATTCTCCGAACCTATTTTAACTACAACCTCATGGTAACCTGCATGTCTATCGGTTCGAAGTTACAAGTGGATACCTAACCGCCCACACTTCCTACCACACCCCTTGTAATTTGATTGCTCAAAAAGTTAAATTCGGAATGCTGTCCAGTTTTTAGGGGAAGTTTTAAAAATCAAGTGAACGGTAAGCGTTACGTAAGCATGGTTATGTAATGTTTAGTGTTTTTCTCTCCATTAACTGTATTTTGCGAAGCACAACTAACCGGCTAGCACAACCAAAACAGTCAACTGTGATAATATCTTTGTCTCTGAAGACTTCAAAACCATATGCTTTAGAAATATTTGCACGGAGGACAACCTAAATACCAATTATATTTATCAATCGGGGAATCACTTATTTTGAAATAAATTTCAGAAAATAGATACTGGCGATGTTATATGGCATTTGCTAATCGGAAAATATAAAAACCATCCAGTGCTAAATGTATGTCTCAATGCTATGTTAGCGAGACAGCCACTGATAACGAAATTCTTAACTGGAGTAAACACATTTAATTTATTTAAAGTCATGCATAAATCTTTCCGAATTTATGTTTTGGGATAATAGTGACGCAGATGCGTCACAAAATCTAACTAACCTTGGTGAAATATCTCTCGGTATTGGTGTCTATAGACAAAATTCCAGGTTAAATACCATTCGCATTTTCCCAAAAAATTTAGAATCAGCGCCACTGCTTGCAATAGCTCTAAAGGGACTGCAATATCGATTCTTTTCAAACTTAAAAATTTCACAATAAAATGTTTCACAATATGTCAGGAGCACTTAGATATCCGATCACGAATTAGCTAACTAAACCCAAAATGATTTTTTTCTATTGTTCCACGTAATATATCTGAAATACAAATATATACTTTAATTCGTTGAATATTTCTCCTGAATCTTGAGGAAATGCGAAATTGGGATAGGATACAATTCTTTTACCTGCCATAGATATTGCCTTGAATGTATCTAGTGGTAAGAAGTTATACGGAATATAACATCGACAAGCATATAATTTATACTACAAAGGGAGCATAAAATTTGTACAAGGACAATACAGTTACAATAACTGATATTTAATCAAAATTTAGTCTATAGCTCGATTAACCCTTCAAGCGTATTGCCTCACGTATGACACAGTGTACATTACGAAGCAAAACACTTGCTGTGTTTGTCAAGCGTCATGTGTTTGCACGTGCGTTGTTATTCGCTCGATTTACGACGTTCCTTTAGGGAACTGACCAACAGATCATAAATAGCATAGTAGTTAGCGTACGAGGGTCGCAGCGAAACGTTCCAGATCCAATTCGCCGCTGAGGCAAAAGTTTGTTCAACATTGCACGAAATACAGATTAATTCATGCTGCAAACGGTTAATCTCCAATTTTGACTAAAGGATAGCAACAGCGCTGGACCATAATTTTTGTGAGGTTCCTACTCTCCCCTGAGATCTGTCACAATGCTTTAATAGTTGTCTAAAACGTTTTTACATATCTGTGAGCGAGCGGTTATTTTCGATTTTTGATATTTCATCGATGAAACTCTGTAATTTCTCTAAATTCTCTTACACATGCGTGAGCGAAACAGTGGAACAAAAAACTGATAACTGCCATCTTTACTGGAAACCGCACCTAATATATAGAAGGCTTATCTGCTTACCAGGATCAAAATAGTTTCCATGTATCGCTGATAAGAAACAAGAATTTTATGCCATATCGCTAAAATCATCGCTGTTACCGCCCCAATTTATGCTCTAAAGTTTTCAATTTAATAAATTCTGTTTGAATACGAATTTTTATGCTAGCGGCGGAATTATGTTCATAAATTTAGGCAGAAGACAATGTCGGTCAGAAAGCATCCTCAAATTTTTAAGTCGCTGCAATAAAACGGTGATTATGCCTATCACTCTTCAATGTTTGTATTACTTTATGTGAACTCTACTTACTGTAATATCTCTGTAATAGGCGTTTGTAGCTTATATATTTGAAAATTCATTGAAAATTCCCAAGTTATGCCTGGGATCAGCCTGCTGATTTTCATTTTTGTTTGATCGCATCTGCTCTGTCAAACAACAAACAAAGAAAATATGAGCAACGAGACGGAATTTGTAACTACCC
>JASANE010021663.1:0-22276 GCA_030248225.1 Trileptium ribeirensis
GCAATAATATGGAATGTCGATTGAAAAATTTTGATACAATAAAATCCAACTATTATCGCCCAAGCATACCATGGCAGTACATTCCAAACGGGAAGATATTTCAAATGTTCCAACGCGTGTACGTTAAAAACAATCCCACTGTGGCTTGCTAGACAATGAATCGGATAGAATTTGGTGAGATTATATCGGATCCTTTGCAACGACGCACTAAGACAACCAAATGTGACGTCTACGCGACCATTTTCAATATCTAAAAATAAGCCAGTCGAACTAGAATTAATATCGTTAAAGCTTTTCGGAATTCCAAAACTTCTGTCGCTTGAAGCAGCTATGACAAATTTTATACTTGCCGATTGCAGTGCAATTTTTGTTAATTTCTCACAACTTCCAACCAGCGAATGACCAGAATTACCCGAGCCGTCGGTACCAATGCGTATTATGTCATTCATAATTATATATAATGACTTAATGTGTTATTTGATTTAAAAATCTCTTCATTTATACAGTTAAATAAAATCTGAGCTTTATAGATGTAAATCCTGCATGCTAAAGGTCCAAGATCTCAGGGGGATAGCGAATGCGAAGAGGGGGCCTTCGGTTTACCCATGGGATGAGGCGGACGACAAGGGGTTCGACATGGAAAAGGAAGACAAATTTTTTTAATCCAAAATTTCTTAGTAATTTTTGCCAATTTTCCATTAATTTTTTTATTCGTGCTTATTAACGCCAATTTTTTTTATTTTTTTGTCAAACTTTTGAGCGCACCGCAGGCGCGGGTGGGAGTACGTAGTATCGAAGGTATCAGGCGGCAGCCCACGAGAGATGGGGTCGTTGTAGTCCTCACAGGGAGTCCGAGTCACAAGTGGATAATCCCGTCTTTCCGCCAGCTATCAGCATATATGATATAAATTAGTCAAAACATAAACTGCAATCAAAATATGTGTGCAACAATAAATTGTAGTTTCTACAAATTTCAAATATACCGCTCTGATTACAAATTTCCGTTAAAATTTCTTCCGTACTCGCTTTGTAAGATAGGTTGCGCTAAGATTTTATAATTATTATTTTATAATTATTTTAGTTTAGCTTTGTATAGCTGACCTGAATTAATAAAAATCATTTGGTTCCGTTACTGTGTTTGTGGTGATTGCTTAACATCAAAACGTGCGGTTATAGGCAGAGTAGCTACTAATAGTTTCAATTCACAAAAATGTGTATATTTTGAAACAAAAAGAGCTAGCAGCTGAATTTTGAAGCCGATTACAGTTGTAGTTTGTTTTAATTTAAACCTTCAGATACAGACTTTGGTCAATGCACTCAAAGTTATTGAGCCAAAACTTATATATTTACATGATATCTTAGGCATGTTTTAATTTAAACATTCAGACACAGACTTTAGTCAATGCACTCAAGGTTACTGAGCCAAAAGTTATATATTAACATGATATCTTAGGCATGTTTTAATTTAAACCTTCAGACGCAGACTTTGGTCAATGCACTCAAAGTTGTTGAGCCACAACTTATATATTTACATGATATCTTAGGCATGTTTAAATTTAAACATTCAGACACAGACTTTGGTCAATGCACTCAAAGTTATTGAGCCAAAACTTATATACTTACATGGTATCTTAGGCATGTTTTAATTTAAACCTTCAGACGCAGACTTTGGTCAATGCACTCAAAGTTGTTGAGCCACAACTTATATATTTACATGATATCTTAGGCATGTTTTAATTTAAACATTCAGACACAGACTTTAGTCAATGCACTCAAGGTTACTGAGCCAAAAGTTATATATTAACATGATATCTTAGGCATGTTTTAATTTAAACCTTCAGACGCAGACTTTGGTCAATGCACTCAAAGTTGTTGAGCCACAACTTATATATTTACATGATATCTTAGGCATGTTTAAATTTAAACATTCAGACACAGACTTTGGTCAATGCACTCAAAGTTATTGAGCCAAAACTTATATACTTACATGGTATCTTAGGCATGTTTTAATTTAAACCTTCAGACGCAGACTTTGGTCAATGCACTCAAAGTTGTTGAGCCAAAACTTATATATTTACATGATATCTTAGGCATGTTTTAATTTAAACATTCAGACACAGACTTTAGTCAATGCACTCAAGGTTACTGAGCCAAAAGTTATATATTAACATGATATCTTAGGCATGTTTTAATTTAAACCTTCAGACGCAGACTTTGGTCAATGCACTCAAAGTTGTTGAGCCACAACTTATATGTTTACATGATATCTTAGGCATGTTTAAATTTAAACATTCAGACACAGACTTTGGTCAATGCACTCAAAGTTATTGAGCCAAAACTTATATACTTACATGATATCTTAGGCATGTTTTAATTTAAACCTTCAGACGCAGACTTTGGTCAATGCACTCAACGTTATTGAGCCTAAAACTTATATATTTACATGATATCTTAGGCAAGTTTTAATTTAAACATTCAGACACAGACTTTGGTCAATGCACTCAAAGTTATTGAGCCAAAACTTATATATTTACATGATATCTTAGGCATGTTTATGTCGCAAAACGTTCGGTTGCTTAGATAAGCTACATTAATGCAGCGTATTTTTGTGTAGCCTAATGTCAAACAGAAATACAATGCGACAGTAAACTTAAATCATACCTGTAAACAATCTTATTTCGCTATTTGAGTTAAAATATGTACCATAATGTTTTTGTTGAACCGTAATACGGCGCAAAATGTTCAGCAACACACTGTCCAGCGTTGAAATCCGTCCAATCTATATTCTCGAAAATTCCACGAAAATTACCACATTTTTGCGAACGAAAATCTACCGGCTTTGGATCAAGCTGGCTATGTTTGCAAATACTGTGAGATAAATTAGTATAGTTTAATTTGTAACGTGAGTATTAGGTAAACGTTGTTCGAAACCAGAGACAAATAGGAATGAAAAGCTGATAGCCACTGGATAACGGGTTTCCTGCAAAGCGAAAATCGTCAAAATTTTGTTCGAACACGACAAACGTAATTTTCGATACTTGTTTCTGATTTCGATGAAATTTCTGTATTTGTTTCGTAACTAGTGTTTGGGATTCGCTATCGGCCATTACATAATCCGATGGTCGATGGGCACAGGTTAAGTTTATTTGCATATAGTGTTTCCATAATTGTAGGTTACAAGATGCTTCGTGCTGATCGTTGGGTTCTACATTTTTGAAGTTGTATGTTCAACCTGAATCCTGTTGTACTGTGATATATGCTTCTATAGTTCTGCTCGTTAGCATTTGTGAACCTACGCAATCTCGACTTTGTCAAATTGAAATCATCGTTTATCAACTCGCATCAATAGAACTAAAGACATAGCACAGACTTCAATCGCCTTTTCTCAGTGCCGTGTTTGTCCCAGAATGATTTATATGTTAGGAACATTGTTTATTTGCTTGGAACAAAACACGACTCCTCATGAAGAGTTGAGGTGCCGGTGAGAAATGAACACGCACGCGCTGGTCTTATAGTTCGGAACACCTTCTAGACCACTCGGCCACGTTTTAACAAACGTTTACTGCATTACATTGCGAGCCAACTGAACCGTTGTGTGACATTCCCAACGTGGTTTAAAACGCTGCATTAATATTCTAGTCTTAATGCCTTGAATGTACAAATAAGAATATTACAGAAATATATCAATACGTATTCAAACTATAGCTGTAATTTTGGTGATAAACGCTGAAATCCGTGAACATAACTGATCTAAAAACTCAGTGAAACTACTTTTCTTTTTATGTAGAACGATCCAGAATTGCAACTAGATTACTGGCACTTCTAATTGAATCAGATCAGACAATTATGGTGTATGAAATTAGTGTTTTTATTGAATATAACTGGTTTATCTATACCTTTTGGCTGAATTTGTAGTAAAAAATTTTTCTGTTAAAAGCTACAAGTTTCATTCTTGTTTTTACGAACTACAGCAAATTTCTTTCAGTAAGAGTCATTGTGCGCATAGTTTTTTGGATTTCAAGAAATCAACCTGATAAGGAACAAAATTATTCAAAATCATACAGCCAGTTACTATTGTTTTATTGGTTAGCGAGAAAACTGACAATGTACGACAGTCATAAGAAAAAACTCCACTCATTTGCAAAACAGTAATGAAACATTTTCAAATACCTGTCAAGTATTGCCAGATATAAAAACATTTCATTGATGCTAAATATTACTATATCTCACACTGTTATATTTATACGCTATAAAATTAATGCTATATAGGTACTGTTCACTGTTCAGGTACATCTAAAGCTAAAATTGAGGAGTGCAAAACATGCGATTTTGTATGGGTAGATGGTAGTTAAAATGCCAGTTGGAGGTTCTGGTAGTAGGCACAGACGGTAGTCAGTAGTTCAGGGACGATCGATTTTGGGACGACATAACCTGGAATCCCGTCTTTGGCATCAATACCTGGAAGGTACAGCAACTCGTTCGGAGGCCATTCAACAATCGGCACAGTATCAACGATAAGGCAGACAGGGCGATTCATAAACCTTGCCGCCAGTACCACAATGAATGTGATGCTTGTGACTACAGTCAACTAAGTCAAAAGTATCGCGTGGCACCAGGTGGATGCATGGAAGAGCCTAGATACATTAGATGTGACATTATTGACGCTTGTACTATTGTAAACATTGAATGCAGTGATGAATTGTGTAATAGCAATTAGTAAGCTGTAGTACAATTTTTGTATAATAAATAATTTATTAATATAATACATGTACAATCAGTTGATATGAACGACATAACAGTAATCTTAAAAGTTATCTGATGAGAACTATTTGATATTACATGTTTAGTAAGATTAAAGTCTTTATGACTCCAATATTGTTATTACAGCTTAGTGATCGCTTCGCTACGCAGCTCACTATTGAATTCAACGTTTGACATAGAATTCAGTGATGAACTGTATAATGCAGTGATAAATAATCTGTAAAATGTTTTGTGTAATGAAAGTTCCGTTTGTGCGGGTACAAATTATTTATTTGGCAAGAACCTTGAACAATATCACAACCTTTTAGAGCAAAACAGATGTGCTGTTGCTTCGAGATCTTTTTGAAAATTTTCGATTATTAGTCTCGATAAATTTCAGCTCAATCGTATTCAGTACATCAAAGTCTCGAGTTTGGCATTGGATGCTTGTCTGCCGAAGACACGTTGGAGGCTGGATGTAATTGTCGATCCAGATACTTACTCTACCTTCGAAAAAGAAATTTGAAGTGGTGTTTCAGCTATTTCGCACCGCTACGCTAAAACGAATAACTCATATGTAAACAGATAATTTAAGCTGACCTAATTAGTTTTACAATGTATCTCGATGCCTATAATTTTTACGGGTGATCTGTGGTTTAAAAGCTTCTGTGTAGCAATTTCAAATGGCTTACTACTGCTGGAATCCATTCAACTGAGTGGATCAAAATAAGTCCAAATGGTAATGTTGGATACATTGGAGGTAAATGAAATTACCTTACCAGCTCTAGGATCTTTTTAATTACTGTCCGTTAACACATGAGCGCAACAAAATAACTCATCCAATGCTATCTCCAGGTTTCAGAGCATTTAGACTAAACCGTACTACACTGGTGGAAAACATGGTAACATATTGAAATGACAAGCATGTTATGTAGTTCAGATACGACATCACCAACAATACCAATGCCATGATTAAAGCTTAAACAGCTTCACCGAGTCATATCTTTAAATCCATTTTAATGAACTGAACTATACTATTAGCTTGAATACCGAGATGGGAAAGAACGCAAATAGTGACTTTGAGAAAGACTTGTACAAATAACTTATGCGTGAATAAATTTCCCGTGATCACACCACCCGTCCTATTTTATAATAAACCGATATCGACGCGCTGTTGCTGAAAAAATGCTGAATTTCTAGATAACACAGTTTGAGCGGCAACAAAATCGTTACTGCTTTGGTTTCACCGCACAACGGTTTACGTTTTAGTCGCTTGATTTTAAACTACCAATCAATTGTTTACTATAAATATAACAACGTGATAATACACGATTGTGAAACAACTTTTCGAAACAACAATTTTCTTTGGAAAAGACCAATATGACCCCTTTTTCAAAGCCTGCAATTTCAAAATCAGTACTAACCGCTATCAACACGAAGTGTTGTGGCGCCCATCCTGTAAGAATAACAAATCTCAAACTCCCTTCATAAGTTTTAACCGGAACTTGATTACCACGAACTTGTTAATATTATTTTGCCGCTCCTAAGCAATTACTGTCATGCCATGATAAATACTGCTGCATGACTTGAAAGCATCCAACAACAGCGAACATCTAAGTTTATATTACAATGTAATTTTATGCCGACTGCATAATAATAAAATTATATCAATATTTTGGACGGATCCTATCATAGCAAAAATTAATTGGATCGACAAACGCGTAATAAGTTTTTAAATATACTGCCGGTATTGTCACACCACTAAAAATTCCGTATTTCATTACAACATCCAATGTTTGTTTTATCATATCTAACTTGCAGTGTTCTACTTAAACAAACTATATATATACGTTCGTACAAATACAATGCTATTACTAATTATTATTCACTTATCCTGTCTTCTGTAAACAAGAATGTGCTGAAAAATATGTAAAGTCTCAAACACTCCAAAAAAAATATAACATGTTGAAAAAACTATAAATTATTCATCACCAGTCCTAATGTACCGGTGTACTCGAAGAGCAGCCTAAAGGCTATTTTATGCTTTTCAGATGATCTTAGTTATCTCTCACTTGTCCTGTCTTCTGTAAACAAGAATGTGCTGAAAAATATGTAAAGTCTCAAACACTCCAAGAAAAATATAACATGTTGAAAAAACTATCAATTATTCATCATCAGTCCTAATGTACCGGTGTACTCAAACAGCAGCCTAAAGGCTATTTTAGCTTTTCAGATGATCTTAGTTATCTCTCACTTATCCTGTCTTCTGTAAACAAGAATGTGCTGAAAAATATGTAAAGTCTCAAACACTCCAAGAAAAATATAACATGTTGAAAAAACTATCAATTATTCATCATCAGTCCTAATGTACCGGTGTACTCAAACAGCAGCCTAAAGGCTATTTTATGCTTTTCACATGATCTTAGTTATCTCATGGATTAGAGGCATCATCAACTGACTAAGGTTTACAAACTTTATTCACAGTTCTGGATAATGCCACATGAAAAATGAAGGTTATTCTAGACTTTTTAAACACGTTTGATTATTGGTTCTTTTCCATTATCCACCCCAGCCTGCGTTTGCCCAAAAATGATCAATTCTAGAAATGTTGGTATTTTTGTGATGTTAGGGACCTCCCCTGATCATTTCAACGTAAAAACCGTTTAAAATTTATAAATTGTGTGACACACTAACCCTGCCGATAACGCGATTTGATGCAGAATTGTATTTATGACATGTCTAGGCTGCTGATATATATTACTTAAAAGTATTGAATGCTCAACATGAAAATATCTGCAAAACATTGCGTAGTTTTGCCAATTCTGTAGGTCATCCTCAAACGATGGACAACTTCGAAAATATCGATTTTGAAGAAATCACACTTAACAGCGTCAGGTTTTACTTATGATTTGATAAATCAAGAGCTCAAAATAATAATTACTTGGCGCACGATCAATAATGCATTCTATTACCTAGCTATTGACAACTTATTACCTTTTTAGATATAGAATGTAAGTTTGTGTATGCATTACGAAAACTGTTATTGCCTTTCTAATTGTCGTACTCGGATGACCTCGCTTTGGCAACATATTATTGAGTTCGAAAAACGAGTAACATCAAACGTTCAACGTGAATTGACAAGCGCATTAAGTTTGTACAAGCAATATTTAAATATTAAATTACATATCTTGAGGATTTTAACTTTAGAACATGTTTTTTAATACCTTTTCCAAACTTTTGGTAAACGCTTGATCAAGTTTGAGTTACTATTTTACTATTTTAACGACCAGTGTGTATATATAACATCCTTAAGCTCCGTCCTATAATACAACAGGTTAGGAGGCACATATGTTCCAGATAAAACGTTTTAATTCATTGCGGTCGCCGCGATTTCCAACATAAAACTGAGCCATTTGTCTTTCCACTGCCGGCAGTTTACACGGAATCTATTTTTGACACCAGGAAAATTCAGGTCTGGAAACGTTTTGCGTTTTCATGTGATCCTTATACCAACGAGTGGAAGGGTTGCCTGTCGTTCTATTGGCGCAAGCCGTGTTTACTTGGACAGCCTCTGAGATGGCATGTGTAGCACGCGTCTAAGAAGCATTTGCCTTCGTCGTTTGATATATGCTGCAATTGGTTCATTTACGCCACACCATTCACGCAGACCATCGTTGCGGTCAAGCTACGATACATGAAGAATCCGACGGAAATATCGGTTCTTTAACACGTCTAATTGGCGTTCGTGGGCCTTAGCAAGTGGCCAGGTTTCACAGGCATACAACAGCGTCGTTAGCATATATACTATACTCGATCAGTGCCAAATTGAGACACCAAGTAGATTTTAGTGAATTCATACATGGATATTGAGTCTTTTGCAGTTGATTTCAAAACCGTAACAGTTCCAAAAACTTGGAAAATGATTATTTTGCGTTTGAAAACTAGGTGTATGTACTGCATTTGCGTTTTTATGACATATATAGCGTGACGCATTGCAGCATAGTAATTGACTTAGTAACATATTTCACATTTACCATTTATGCTGTCAGAGCAGGCGACTAACAGTTACTAGGTCCTAAACAATCGAACAATTCTCGTGTACTGCTCTGCATCTGAACTGCGCTATTAGCGCCAATTATTCAAAGCATGTCTGTGCCAATTCCTGCAAGCGCTAATACATCTGTATTTTTTTATCGATTGTGATAGCCGATAGCGACAGAGAAAAGCTGATGTTAGCAAACCACAAGCGCTGTAGTTGTTGTGCTACAATAATAATAGTTTTCAAGTACACAATTATATTGCTACGGTAAAGCTATGAACATATAATTGCGAGCCGGTTATAACGAACTAACTCGCACAGTAAGACACTTATTCTGAATTCATTTTTAAAACTCAAAATGTTGCAGCAAAAATTTCAAAATATCACCGTTTCTTGGCAGCCAAAACAATAAAATATGACACTATTTAAAAGCGACTACTAACAGCAGTTTTGTGAAATTTATGATAATTATACTTAAATTACAATAGTCAAATCAACGCTAGCAGAAATTATCGGGCAATATTGCTACATATATACTGCATTCTATCTGTGCCAAATCAAGGCAGCAAGTAGATTCTGATGATCTTATGCGTGAATAATGAGACCTTTGCGGTTGATTACAGAACAGGAACAGTTCCAAAATCTTGGCAAATGGATGTCATACGTTTGAAAAACTCGGTGTATATATTATGTATACCACGTTAACGTTGCTATTACGTATATATAAGTTCAGGTGAAAACATGATAATAAGAACAAATCAATAACGTCAGAAGGGCCAATTTAACTACATAATTGAACTAAGCTGCAAAAAAACTCACGTCACTCAAATGTCGCAAACGTTGGAAAGTCAGAGTAGACTTATGTATACGAATATAACTTTAACTGTGTATTTCCAAGTACTGACTTTTAAACTTTCATGTTAAAATGGTTATACATACGCATTTATATAGTTTCGATGTGTTCATTTTTCAGAGTTATAATGTGGCGTTCACGTTATAATGTTCCCCCAGCTGCTTGGAACTTTTGTCCCCCTGTATTCGCGGCCCTACCATATAAACAGTCTCGGTAACACCCGTGCTATAAACAATTGCCGAGCGAGCACGCCACACCCCTAACTACTACATTTTTTCTTTACATTGTAGTACTCACTCCTAGCTACCAATTTGGCGCGAATTAAACTGTAACGGACACAGTCTGTTGCTAATGCGGTTTATTAGTCAACTGTCATATGTAGTTTTTTTATTTCTCGATATTTGTATCTAGGTCATATGGACATTGATGAAATAATTCCGCACAAAGTCAATAAAACTCCAAAAAGGCTTGACACTGTGAAGAAGTGGTAATACATTTGAAAAATTTTGTAAAAATAGATGAGGGTGTCTAAGACACTCTATTGTTCACAGTGTTCCTGACACTGTGTGGTGTATATAGGTTCCAAACGTTGGGTACATTATAACGTGAACGACGCATAAATTTATGTCGGACTATCATGATGTAATGATTTCTTAGTGCCATAGTCGTCATAGTGATTTGGCGGAAGAGGCATCGTCACATTTGTGAAATTTGGCGGAGACGTTTGCAATATATTTTAATAAATAAAGATAAACGTAATAATTATATACAACTTTTGCATTACAAAATAGCTAACTTAATTGAATAAAAATTTTACCATAGCATATTATGTTATAAGAATAATAAATAATGAGGAATTTCTACCGCAATGTTTCATATTATAATAGATTTGTGAAGTTCATAAAGGTTAGAATTTAGGCTCTGGATTTGGCGAGGCTCCTGAGCCGATCGAGAGGCTAAACAATGTCTGCTTAAACTTTATCCTGCCGAGTGTATCTAGAAAAGCTGCAATCGGCTCTTAAAACTCTTTTCAAAACCAGCAAACATAAAAACAATAACTTATGTATAGCATAAAACATTTTCAACAGCAAGAACTGTCTATATTACCTCAGTTCAGCGCTTAAAAGCTATAAAATTAACTATATATGATTTCTTTACTGTTTTCTGTATTACGTTTTTTCTATTAGGAAATCAAAAATATTTATTATTCTGAGCCTAAGAGCCGAGCAGTCAACATCCTACTATTGGAAGAACTGACCCGAACCAGCCGTACACGGTTTACGAAGACCCAAGTCAAACCTACATTACAGATCGTAAGCAAAATTCGCTGCGACAATATAAAAAACTATGGAAACGGTATTATATTGTGTTGCTCAAAACGAGTTCAAGTTGAAGCGATTTTGAAACGCATAGAAAAGCGCTGCAAAGCGATTATCTCGTTAGTTAAATTTCTCCAGTCACGGCCACTATTTACTTTATTTTGCGTTGCTATTACGAACCTAAAATTAATATATAACTGTAATCCTAGTTACACAGATTCGCTGTCAAGTACTTCAACAAAACGCAAAGATGTGAAGCGAAAATACAGGTTAACAGGCTTGATTAACAACAAAATAGCCTGCGCAGTGCTGCAGATTGAAACTCAAATGGTCAAATACGTTTATTTGTGTACTGCAGCAAACCAACGTCAATGCAATGTGAACGACTACTTAGAAATGTAGCAAACATTCATTTGAAAATGTTTCCAAAGTTATTTTGAGAAATATGTCAGCACATTCAGCATTTGGCCATTACCAAATGCAGATTACGACAGTCATAGCTGGAACCAGGGTTCCGATTGCAAGCGAACAAACTAATTCGACTCTCCTTCATTCGACAAGCTTCGTGTAGTTGCTCTTTCTGAATCCCATATTGGACTTGGCCTGGTGGTATGGTGGAATAGACTTGACAGCGACCCTTTTCGTGTCAATTCTGTTGAACTCCTGCTCGCCGAACCGCCAGCGCTCATCGTAATACCAGTTGAGGTGCGTTCAAAACGGCGAGTTAAAACATGAACCGGGCGCTGTTTTTCAACATGTCTACCGTCGTAAGGGTTCCATTCCAAGGAGGAGCCGGAGTCGTCTGAATCTGCATCAAGCTCAACATGCCGAAGGGTACTTTGGGCTGCCAGCTCGGAAAACTGATGTACCGGTCGAAATATCTGAAGTTATATATTACAAAAATAATGCAAGCAGGTGAATATAAACATGCAATCACTAATTTGAACTATATAAAGTTATGGAACATTGACCTGTTTAAAGCTGGTTGAAGTATTTTATATCGAAAAATTATACTCCTTAGCCGTGTTTAAAGCTCGTACAATTTGTTAGAAATTTTCGTATTTTCCCATGTATTTTTATTTTTCTTTAATCGGAAAATGCTTATGAATATGAAAATACCAGAAAAGGGATGACGGGAGTAGTTTGTACGTACATTGCTTACAGAATATTGTTTATATAGAACATTAAACACGTTTCTCAATATCATTTCAATATCGCTCAAATATAACACGCGCTAATATTAAAGTAACATAATTTACAATAAGGTTAGAGCTGACGCAAAACATGTAAATATATATATGCGTTAAAGTTTAACAGCTGGTACTCTGTTGGTTTATAACAAAGCGGCAACTTATTACATCTGCAACAAAATAGTTTATAGCCAAACGCATGCTAAAATAAGCAAATTGTCTACGTGGAGAGTTTCATAGGCGTCAAGGCCAGCTTATCGAGGTCGAATCGTAGGCATGGGCGTGCCAACTGTCGGTGTAGCAATTAACAAAAACAGTTTATAGCGAAACGCAAGCTAATAAGCAGAATGTCTACGTGAAGAGTTTCATAGGCGTCAAGGCCAGCTTATCGAGGTCGAATCGTAGGCATGGGCTTGCCAACTGTCGGTGTAGCAATTAACAAAAACAGTTTATAGCGAAACGCAAGCTAATAAGCAGAATGTCTACGTGAAGAGTTTCATAGGCGTCAAGGGCAGCTTATCGAGATCGAATCGTAGGCATGGGCTTGCCAACTGTCGGTGTAGTAATTAACAAAAATAGATATCCATACAAATAGAATTTAACAAAACATATTCAGGGAACAGAAACATCATCTAAGTTTTAAGGTATATATGTAAAGATTGAAATCAAGTTATATACATAAAACACCGGTTAATAAACTAGATTTCAGCCATAAAGGGATTTCCTCTTATAACTGGCCGACGTGATAACGGACAAAATTGATCAGAACGAAGGCATTGTCATAAGACCCGGTGACAGCTTTTATTGACAAATCAATATTTTGAATAGACAAACATATAAATATCTAAATTTTAAATCAAGTTCTTAATTTCTTGCATGCATAATAATCGATAGAAGAGAAGTTGATGCTTAAAATTGGATATTGCATTTCGAACATCTTGAATGCTTATTTGTTTATATTCTGTGTATTATATTGCAAACAAGAAAGTTAATTCTTGAAACATAAGTTACAGCAAACGACTTAGGCTTATGCTTAGGCTCAGGCTTAAGCAAGGTAGTGTTGCTTCTTGGGTCAACTGTCATATACTGGTTCACGCTGGACCTTCTAGTATTACGTCTATTAATACCTAGCCCGCATTAGGCTGCTTAGGTAGCAATATCAATTGCATTCTTAGATAACAATACTTATGCGTGTTCACACATTGCTTAACAAAATTTTCTAGTATTCGTTGTCGTGATAACTGGGATTCGCAGACTCCAACCATGCGTGAGCCCGTAGTCTCGTGCAAAGCATGTGCTTGCTGTTATCTCGTCGACGCAGATTGATATTTTAACTGACTTGGGTAAAAGAAATATATTTTATTATCAAAACTCATCCAAGAAACCCTAACTAATCTTACCTAAGAAAAATGTTAACTTAAAATATCCCTTGGAGCGGTATGCTAGAGTCTGTCGGGCATGATAACCTGTTAAATCTGACATCATTATAAGCTCTTAATCACGCTTTCGCAAGTTTACACAATGGGACATTTACAAGTTGCTTTCTAGAAAAAAATGTTAACTTAAAATGTGCCTTGGAGCAGTATGAGACTATTTCGTTCATGATAACTTGTTAAGTCTGTCATCATTATAAACTCTTAATCACACTTTACGCAAATTTACACAACGGGACATTTACAACTTGTTTTCTTTCATATTACATTACAGGTGAATGCGGTCAGAATAAGCTAAAGCTGAGCGAATGGATCTTATCACTTTACATTTATTGCCAATAATTTCACCAATAATAATAGTTAGTTAGTAACTGTGCAAGGTTGAACGGTTTCGCATAATAGTGTACCCGGTAATCAAGTACGAATTGCCAAAATTGCATAACTACAAGATTGCTACAAAGATTTAATTGCATAATATATAGAAGCATTTTGACAAAAAAGATAGTTTCAGATACCTTTCGTCGTTTGTCCACTTGAAGTATTTGATCCCGTGTCTTTGGTCGTATCTGAAGTCCAATATCTTCGCCGCGCTCTTTTTCAGCCTGAGCCCAGCTATCACACTTGAGGGGCGGTGAAACCTGGCATTCTGCATCACTCTGTTCGACACGCGCTTGACACATAGCATCAGCGATTCCATGTCGCCGTGAAGTTTGGATCTCGACGTCGCACTGTAGCAATCCATAAAATCGAGTTGTTTGAGTTCCAACATTTACGATAGCAGGCACTATATCGGCGTAACTAGTTTGGCTTACTGCGGCGCGCATGAATACAATTGTCGTTTGAGCTGCTTGGTCGCGAGAATAGTCACGATTAAGAACGGTTTGTGATGTTGAGTGTTCTAGAGCTGAATACGGCGCTCCAACCTGACTTTCGCACTCCGCAATATTATCCCAAGATGTCGACGTTTGAGCAACTGAATTGCATTGACCGCTGCCGAGATATGTTGAAAGTGTTTGGCTCGCGCGATGTCCTAAAATATTTTATAATGACCAGCGCCCTATGTTTCAGCTGTATTCCCAACTACCGTTAGGTAGTAGGGCCTTGTATCATTTAATTAAGATCACATAGCTAGTGCAAACAATTTACGATGTAGCTTTTAATCGCCATAATTCAGCAACGGATGGTGAGATCTGTATTACCTATGGCTTAAAATGATTCTCTTGACGTGTTCTGCTTATTTAAATCATCTTTTTTGGCCATTTTACGTTATATAAACGTTATAATATTATTTGCAACAAGAGTAGCAAGTGTGGAATAAATTAACCAATTTTACTGAAGTGACTTTTAGTAGAATGCTACTTCGGTTCTGCGTGCACGTGATCATACTTTTCTCTACACGTGCTTCCGTTCGACAACGAGACCTGTTAAGTCATCCTTAAAAATTAACATATATTAACTGTTTGATTCCGGCTTTTCGGTATCAGTTGTACCAAATTGCAGATAGGGCGAAATCTCTAATTTGTGATGTCATAAAATGTCAGAAGACATTGTCTTGTGTCGTATTTAGTATTTTTTCAGTGGAGCCGGTATTCTAGTTTTTTGGCAAATATAATTAAAAATTTCAGCCAATTGGAAGTCCTTTACGGTGAGACATGTATTGTTTGTTAACCCCAGAGCTGATATTAAATTCATTTTAACTTAAAGTTATCTGATACTCCTAGTGCCGTTCTCTAAAATACACCAATAAATTATACTTATTGATGAAACCATGAGTATAATTATGTAATCATTGGGCTGCATAACGCTGCTTAACTCTAACATTAGTCGAAGATTCGAAAAGTAAGCATTATTAATATTTCTGACATACTGAACTTGTCTCAACATCGTAATTTGTGGAGCACTGGTCTGACATTTGTGATTTCTTTAAGGAAATTAGTAACAAGTTAATACCTGGGAAACTAAAATTATATTTTCATCAATTATTCCTGCCGTAAATTACGCATAATTAATCTAAAACAGTAGGTTCAAAGTTACTTGCTGGCAATTTTTTCGGGCCATGACTGGCAACACCAGTATAATTTTTATATTATTGTGTTCAATCCAAGTTTATGACTCAATTATTAAACGGTATGTTGAGAAATATATGTATTATTTACCAGTATCAAATAGTTACCACCGAAATAACCATTGTGGCTGCTGACGATATCCTCCTATCAAAACGTAACCTCAATGCATATGATGATAGCACTCCAAATCCCGTAAAATAATTAGATTTAATGTCAACTTGAGCCCGAGCCATTGAAGTTAGAGTTCCGCTCGCTGACAACTGGGCTATGACGATACTGTTTATCAGATTATTAAGGATACTCACAACCTGAGCGAATAATAACAGTCATCGCGCGTCATTAGTCTTAACGCTTCACTTCGTTAATTTGTTTGTAGACCGACCAGTGCTGACCAACCCATTGCCAGTGTGACATCTTGAATCCTAGCTGTTTACGCTAGAGTTGTGCTCGCTAACCATTAAGCTATGACGATGCTGCTACTCGGGTCATTATGGCTATTCACAATGTGAAACGAACAACAGGGTTTAATGCAGTACTACTTCGTATTGTATTAAATTGCAACAAAGTAAATACATGAGGTTAGGATCAAAAGCTTGCTGTTATGAAATATCTCGTTCTATCGTAGCGATTCTACCGCGGAATCTTTCGCTTACTTGAACTTGCGTCGTTGGAGCAAATCAATAACTAAAAAAGATTTGTTATGGAATGTTAGACGTTTCACGCAAGAAAAATTTTATATTTTAACCTTCACGGTTGTCCTAAATACCATGCAACATTTAGTTACTCTGAACTCGGTCACAACCACAGCGCAACAATGATTGGGGGAATATAAATGTCGGTTAGGACTCAAATATTTTTGCCTTGAGGCGAACTAGTGCGCTTTCGTGGGTAAGATTCTTAGCTCCACGTCTTGACCCATTGACCCAGAAAAATCACTATTTTTAACCATTTTATGTAAATTTGCTATTTTTCACTGCAACATCTACAACTGCGAAACACACTAGCGGAATTGTCAAAAGTTAGCAAGTCAGCCCACGTACCAGCTACAATAAAAAATGGTATCAATACTTAGAATACTCACGTTAGCTTTCCGTTTGCATTGACAAATAAAAATTCGTGTGAGTTTATGGATACGAAAACTGAAACTAAGTCACATGCGATAGAATGGTGTTAAAGAAATCTTATAAAAAGTCTACGTGATTTTTATGGTACCAGTTGCGCAGGAACAGCGGGGACAGTGGGGTGAATCCCACACTTTTTAAATTGGGAGATAGTCCCCAGTATTAGGGGCCATTTGAAATAAATTGCTAGCCCAAAAAGTTCTTTTTGATAGCTCTTGTATTTCAGGCATTAAAATACCAATGTTAAAGTGTTACAAATGAACTAAGAAATCAGATACTTTAATCAATTGCAACTCCTACAGCTGAACAATTTTCGCTGTCCGCTTCTGGTTCTGAGACATCGTTATTCGATAATACCTAATAAGATTTTGCACCAGGATCTCCTCAAAGATAATCCAACATCCCCCACTTTTATCTTCCTCCTTCGTGAGGTCCCTCCATTTTTATTTTATAACTGCGATACTGCACTGTACTAAAACTATGCTTCCAAAACTGCTATGAATTTACGTTGACGGAGTGGTTTCAGAATTCAGGAAAACGGAGTTGGTTTCAAAATCCATTTGAAATGGCCTAATACACTTCTCGAAAACACTCGATATATACTACTTTTCCGGAGCAGTAAAGGCGTGTTCACACGCTCCAACTATTTGCTCAAATTTTGATCAAAATTTGAGCTCAGATTTTGATCAAATTTTGATCCAAATTTGAAAGCATCTTTTTTCATTTTTATCAAGTTTGAACCTGTGAACGCTGTTCAAACTTTTCATGAATATTCCTGTAGCCAATCATGGACGAGATGTATTGCCTGAAAAAGTTTGAGCTCAAATATTAATCTCAAATTTTAGAATATCGCAATTTTTATTTAAAAATCACCATCAAATTTTGAACAAAATTTGAGCAAAAAGTTTGAGCGTGCGAACATGCCTTAACGATTTTAAAAGGCATTCTTACTTTGCATTGTTACGACTGCACTTAATGAAAGTACCGACGGGATTAAGAGATAAATAATTATGTGTATTAGCTGTTTTGGGTTCCATGATATAAAGCATTGATGGCGATGAAACAAAACCCGAGAATATTCATATCCTGCGGCAGTTTCGAATATCGGCGCTAGGCATGAAAATGTAATCACGCCAAAGGCGGACACTAAAATGTTTACACTGAAACTGTTGTAATTATGTATATACGCTACATACGTACCATGTTTTATGGAATATGGTTCCGGAAACAAGACTCAAGCGTGTTTAGTGATGCAAAGCAGGAATAACTCAAAAATAAAGTTACAGCGATTGCCTAAAGCTCGAAGAAGAGAAACGATCTACAGGTTAGAACCTTCTCGAACTGATAGAACGGCTCCTTCTATAAGTATCGTCAAATGTCTATATAAATTACTTCAGCTGGCTTATTGTGTAGTATAACAATCCAATGCTAAAAACATTAATACCAGAGCTTAATCGTGAGGTTTGGGCAGTCGCTTCACGATTTCGCAAGCAGCTGGACATCGTTTGTGACTCCAGACTTGTCATTGAGCGGTATAGGTCAGTTTGTGACGTCGCTTCTTGCAAATCGAAAACCGACGATTGAGTTTGACTGAACTTTTTCTCAACCAAGTCTTCGCGATAGACTGTTTGCGACGTACACTCACGAAGCAGGTGTGTGTTTGTTATCTGTAAAATAAATAATAATATTGTTGGCAAGATATTATTTAAATATTTAACGCATGCTTCATTTTATGAGTTAATGTGTGTTTCTTGTAGTGTTCTACAACCAGTACAACTTCGACAGATCTTGCCTTAGCCCCACATACTAAAGACACTGCACTATGTCAGTTATGTTACCATCATTATTAATGGTCCTTACTGGAGCCAACATTGATAACAGATGTGGTGATTTGAGTTAATGCACCACTACAAAACTACCTTTCTGAAACTATGTGCGTAGAACAAAAATCATAAAGTCTTTTCATTACTCCATAACAATATAACATGTATGGTACAATGAAGCTGAGTTAATTAATAAATTCAGATGCATATTATTTATATTTTAACTTTGTTTGCTTGGAACCCACAGACATTTGTAGTTTCTTGATAACATTATCTTAGCCATCGTGATATGATTCCTAGTGATTTAAGACTAAATAAAATTTAACAATTTACCCTGTCGTAAACACATACTATGTGTCAAGAACTTTCGTTTGAAAACGAAAAAGTTTTCTTCAATGTCACAGCAGTGATATTGCTATTAACAGTGGAATTTATGCGCCTGGACTACATATAATTATTTAAATATAAACTTTACGACGGTTCCGCATAATATATGGTTTTTGAAACATGTCAAATTATTTGACTTCAGCGTTTGCGGATATGCTGTCTACAAAATAGCAAGAACGAATTCAGACCTGGTAAAGTTCATAATATAATTTTCGATGTCATCAATTCTCGGAATTTCTAAATGTTTTTATATCAATTGTAGTCAACAAATCCGAGACGTTTGCTGCATGCCATTTTTGCCTGGCATGCAGATTCCAGCGGTCGGATCTGAAAAGGCTTTTATGACTACAACAGATACGTGCAGTGCAATGCAATTAAAGCTTTAATGCACACTCTGACAAAAGGTGAAATCAATGTCACAGCCTGACGGCTGTGACAAAAACTTCAAATAGATAACCAAATGGCGCATTCATTTAGCTTTCAATTATATTGTCGGTCCAGTGTTGTCTTCCATAAAACAATGTATATATTATTATAATTATGTTCTATTGGTTGCACAAAATCAAAATTATTTGTTAAGAACAGTATACTATAAAACTCAAACGTATACCAGTGTTAAAAGTTATAATGATATTTTTGGTCTAAAACTATTCAAATCCAACTTGCAAGACTAAAATTGTTTCTTCCATCATGCTAAACTGAAGATAATGTTGATACATTGGTGTCCACATGAGATTATAGGACATACCCACCACTATAGTTCTGACTTTCTGAGCTGTATTTATCCCCTGAGGTCTCGCACTGGACATTGCCTGCGCCGAAGTTGCCAAAATGTTAGCAACTGCGCGACAACGTTGCAAAAATACGAAAAAATTTAGAAAAATTAGAAAAACGTGGAAAACCATGGGTTACTCCATGTCATATACTCCGCCAGAACCATCTTCGCCGACCATTTAATCTCACAAACCTTGGACGTATATTATGTGATCGCAGTGTAGCTTTTTCGCTATTAGCCATCAATCATAAAAGAAATAGCTCGATAAAAAGAAAGGAACTGCACATTATCATAAAATTTTCGGCCTGACACCCAAGTTTTAGGTCGCCGTATACAGACGCCCACTTTTGTGGGGGGTTGGCCGGACCTCAGTTTTCGGGAAGGGCGTTGGTTTACAAGCACTTACCGGCGCAACTGCCCCCCCCCCCCAAAAAAAAAATAACTAGGAGTGCCCGATCTGCACCCTAAAACTGGGGGTATGTGATTGATGACTGATCCTAAAACTGGCAGGAGTGGTAAAGCCAAAAACACCCGCACGTTAAAGACGGACTATTATTAGAGTGCCGGAAAGTGTCATACCCGTCTGTAATGCACTCTTGGTGATAATAAAAAATTACTAAGATTTGCTAAAATTGTTTAATAATATAATTTATAAAAATTGCTAAGGAGTGATTGGTAATAGCTCTGTAAGGAGGCATCCAATGCTAAGTTTCTCATGTTTCTGCCATCGTAATACTGGTTTAGGAAATATGAGCTTACATTAGCTGAGTTTATTTGAGTTTGAAATAATATTGCCTGTTGTATAAATTTTATGAACGTGGTACCTAATGGTATATGTACTATTAAAAATGTGAGCCCAATTTGTGAAATAATTTCAATGTTACAGACGGCACAAGCAAAATCTACTAGATTAATTTCATCAATTTAGACAAAAGGTTTTGGTTCCTCTCTGTTTCACAATCGGACGTATCTAACAGTAATATTACTACTATAGGTAATGTCAGGTGTGGTTACACGCACTGTAAAAATTTATCCACTATCAAGTAATACAAAAAATTCTATCAAGCAATACAAAGTTCTATAAAAAGAGAGTTCTTTAGACAAAAAATGGCTAAATCTTAACATATATCCCCGTAAAGTTTAGATTAGACTAGAAAAACAATTAGATCATATGCCAAAACGGTTGTAGAAAATTAACTGCTGAAGTAAATTGTTGCTATTTTACTGAGTAAAGAGCATTTGTTAAAAGTTCTCTCAAAAGACAGTTGTTTACACAAAAAATGGCTACATCTTAACATATGTCCCCGTAAAGTTTAGATTAGATTAGAAAAACAATTAGACCATATGCCGAAACTGTTGTAGAAAATAACTGCTGAAGTAAATTGTTGTTATTTTACATAAAAGCCGAAAACTAGCGAGTACAACAAATGTTAATAAAATTTTAGAATTTTATAAAACAAAAAAATATTGCATTTTCATTACTGTATTTGCACAAAATCAGTACAGAAGGCCTGTAAATAACATTACGTTTATTGTCTTAAGTTGCCAACCTGTAAGCCAATATCGACACCTTGCCATTCAGTTTGTAATTCGATATCACTTGTAGTTTGAGTTACTTGTATACCGAAATCCAAACCATGAGCCAATGGCACTAACAAATCTTTGTCACCGCATTGAGTTCCAATCGTCTCACATGTTTTGATCGGTTCTTGTTCTGGCTCAACCTGTGGCGGCAATTGCTTTTGTATTGCGGCTGATTCTTTTGCATTTTCTAAAAAGGAAATTGCAAAAAAATATCCAGTGTTGTGCTGTTGCTAATTTGTAACTTTATACTTCCTGTTATGGCATTTGTATGATTAGGAGTCATCGATCACTGCTACTCTGCGCAAATCTCTCTAACCGTTGGGGAGCTGAATTGGTAGCACTCAAGGTACCTTATGGCGTGGCAGCCGATACCTCCCAAAAAAAGTTGGGAGCATGTCTGGAATCTTTTGGGTGACGTAAGCCGAAAAACGAGGCAAGAGGAAAGTACACAGGTATGACCGAGGGTTATAATCTGCTAACAAAAATTTACGATGTACAGTTGTCATACATGCTCAAAGCCTGAACTTAATCAGGGTACAGCCTGGACTTCGGGTGTGGGGTCAACCGGTCGCTGGGCTTAGGTCAACTCTCTCCAGAAAGGGAGCGTTTGCTATAGTGCTGCGCCTTCGCAACTGGTGTGGGGTCCTATGGTTTCTGGTAATTTCATTACAGCCCGTGAGCATATATGACTCAAGCATATACCAATTGCTTGTTCGAATTGATCTTCAGTTGTTTCTTTGAGAAAATGCGGCAATCCACTTTGAGGATCAATATCGGACATTATCGGTGGCAATTCAATTCCATGGGCTTTGGCTTCTTCTTCGAATTTTTTCATCATTAGCTGTTTTTTCTCTTTGCTGCAAGAATTTGTGAACAATATAAGCTGTGATATTTAATAAAATGATAATCTTCACTAGATTTAATTACTAACCGAACAATTGCAAGC
>JASANE010021664.1:0-26834 GCA_030248225.1 Trileptium ribeirensis
GCAAGAGGTTGGGCTTGGAAGGGGGAGCTTGTCCCTAGGATCGTATTGTTACACGCCTCCCAGGTGCTGCGCACTCATAAAATGTTATTATCCCACCCCAAGGATTCATGCTGTGATGCAACCACATTACTAGGTTATATCGTTATTGCAGTACTTATCTTTAATTTTAGGCGATTTGTATATAAACATAGTTTTAGCGCTCTTGTGCAATTTTTCTTCATCCCCTACTAGTAGTACGAACAGAGCAGGTAATACATTTTATTCATTGGTTAATACTTAAATGGTATCAATACGTTTCGGAGTGTATTGTTATGCCCCCTACAACCTTGGAACCTGATGGCTATTTTTACTTCTCAAGCTCCCTACTCTGTCTTAACTCGGGGCGCACTGCTGAGTTAAGCCAGAGAATGGACGCCTTCAGAGCTAATGCAGCTCGCTTTCCCGTTGATACTGACAAACTAATGATAAGAACTAAAAAGTAAAGGCAAGGTTTCCTAATTACTTTCTTTCCAAAATTTACACAGAAACTTTGGTTAACAAATGCTACTGATTGTTACTCGAACACCTTTTGCTAATGAGATTTTCTTTGAATAAATATTTCGAATATTGACAATAATCTTTTCATTTGTTAGCATTACTCGATGCCAATCTAAGTTCAGCTGTTCACGGGCCTACTCGGGCGCACCGTGGCAGTATTGAATTTTGTAAGTAATTACAAACAGAATCTTTTAAAAAGTTCTAGGCTAAGTTCTATGCTAGCCTACACGGGCACTGAAAATATTCTAAAAATACTACGCAGAATCTTGCAACAACTTATCAGAATACTACAGACTCGCTACCCGAGCTCGTTGTAGTTTAAAAATAGCTTTTCCCTCCCTAGTTAAAATTGGTAAAATTATAATACTTGTGTCTTTGTACAGCTTAATAAATCTCATCTAAAATTCTCGCCCTTTAAAACTACGTATAGGAAAATTCACCTCAGTAAAATTTAATTTTTACACCAAGCTTTAACTTACAATCAAAATCTATGTTTCCTAAAATTTATTCTCATTCAATCTAATACCATGGCTCGTTATGCGAACTCGCCAAGGTATACTTAAGCGTGGATGGCACAACGATTTGCCAACGCTGACCAAATTACTTGAATTCAGCTTTAAATTTAACTAAACCCATCCTTAGGTTTTTCAAAATTCATTACCCACGGCTCGTTCCTCGAACTCGCCAGGGTATAATCATTAGTAGCACAGATATTCGACTCCGCTAACTAAATTTAACTTTACACCAAATAAATCATTCCCAATTCGCTCTGGCCGAAGGGTGCCGGGTGCACAAAATCAAGCCAAGCTGCATTTGCAACTTTTGCTCCAAGTAAATTTACTGTTCCTTAGTTTCTCCCATACTTTTACGCCACAAATGGTTCCATTCAAATAGTACATAAGCTACAACCAATACTCCACTAGAATTACTTAGGCATTCGTTTAAATTAACTTAGTTACTACACACGGACAATTTAGCTCATTTTATGAACGGTTATGTGATCCAGACACAACCTTGATACCCCTGCCCGGGACAATGACATGTCTACCACTGGGAACTCGCGCAACTCTTATCCAGTGACAAAGGGTATCTCCGACCGCTGATAGACCGGTCCATCCCTTTTGGTGGCTCCTTTCCCCTTATTCTTGGGTTTACTTATATTTTGGGGTAATTCTCGACCTTGCTCTGCTTTCACCCCCTTCCCTTTGGCCACCGTTGGAGATGTCGGTTAGGTTTTGGTAAGAAACGTGCCGCGGAGAAGGCCGATAAGCTCACAAGTACGTACATAAAAGAGTGCCATTCCCGTCAAGGGCAATTGTAGATGGCTAATAAATAAAACAAGGGTGTGGCTATTCTAACATTCAAAAGAGAAGTTAACAAGTACCTATAATTGTAAAGATAAAAGTAATAGTACTTTTATAGGTGTAATGAAATATGAGTAGTAGCAGCTTAGGTGGAATGACAATATTAAAGGTTGCTCCATTAGTTGGATTCTTTGCATTATGGTATTGAAGCAATTGCCACAGTTTAATACTTGATTCTAAAATTATAGTGGTATGTCTTTACAGATCTTCTGGCTTCTGTTTTAGAGTGCTGGTCACTTTTTTTACAGTGATCATTTAGCAAGCTATATTAGCCATTTTACATGGCTTGGCCTTGTATTAAGGTAGCAGATGCGATTTGATTCTACTGCATATAAACTGGTCAACTGTGGTTTCACCAAAAGCTACAGAATATGTACGTAGCATTTGTAAATTTGCGATTTGAATGCATGAAACATTGAATGATGTTTCGGAACATAAAATGTGCTAGCAAAATATATTCCAAAGAAATTTTTAAGTTTAAATAAACGAAGACATTTTCCTAAATCCTACTACCGAAACTCGTTTAAATATATACGTAAACGCTGCTTTTCAGACGTTCATATTAAAGTTCTAAAAAACCATGGCGAAGTTCTCAGTGATGAGAAATTGCCAAGTGAAATTTTGGTCTGTCATTTCAGCTATGTATTGGTAACTGATGATAGAAATATCCCAGACAGCTCCGATATAAAATCTGGCAATTGATCACGGTTTAATTCTACAACTTTCGATGTTCATTCTGCATTTTATGTAAATTCAAATGGAAACATTCTCCGGACAGCTTAACTCAGTATTTTTAAAAAAGTATTAAGTGTTCTATCAACGTTCCGTCCGCTTATATCTTTAAACGTTATTTTATTAATGGTAAGCTTCCTGACGTGTAGAGTTATGCAGATGTTTACGGCATTGTACAAAAAAACGACACCTATGCTAAAAATAACCAACCAAATAAAAAAGAAATTTCTTATCAAATGTTAGCGCCATATCTTTAAAATCTAATCACAAAAACAGCAAGCTAAGACACTTCTAACTGTCCTAGCTACTCAGTCGTGACATCTAGTTTTCTAACGATAGCTAGCTAAGTATATACGGACAAATCGAATAGTCAGCGCTGACTATTCATTGTCTCAACTAGTAAGTCCAGACTATTGGGACATAGCTAGATCACGGTGCACACAAATTAACTTAAACGAGCCATTATGTTTTTGTTTCATAGACAGCGGACGGCATTCTGTTGCCGGCTGCAGCATTTAATTTTGCGAGCACGACACTTTATTGTTCTGTTGTGCATAAGTGGACGGCTCCCGTAGTCGGCTACCAACTAATATATACTCGGACTTCCACGTTTGCTTTGCGGACGGGTGCAAGGCTGTCAGTAGGTTTTTCCTCAGTGACGTGATCGTTTGCACAGTGGACGACTACCGCTGCCACTTCGGACGTGACCGGCTGCTAAGCGGACGTGCACGTTTGCGGTGGGGCCGGGCACGGCTGACAATACTGCAGATAATGACCTGTAACGAGCATCCTTATATTACGTTTGATTATCGGCGAATTTATTGTTAATTGAATTATTGTTATTATGATGGTGTTGTGGAGACGAAATGAAGAGTTAACTAGCGAAGGCAACGTATATGGACATGTATTTTGACGTTTTATTAGTGTGTGTTGGATTTACTTATTTTTCACGGAATCTTGGAATATATTTGGTTCATGTCAAGTGATTTTCTTTCAAAGTTGTAGGCGAGATTGGAGTCTCGGACGAAAGACCCAAAGTTTTAGTTATTGTTCACCTAGGATTAAATGGATATAGTGGTTTCACTGCGTTCGGTCTAGTCGCCGGACTCTAGTGCGCTGTCGAGCGCAAGAAATTAAACACTAAAAGTTATTTTACGTTCTTAATACTGAATTAACGTACAGGATATTTGGTTGCTAGTTGATTATACAATCGGCCGGGTACTTATGTAAATGCGGCACTGTAAACTACGTCGAAGTTTTCATTCAGTTCATGTGTGTGATAGTGCACCTCTGTGTAATACCATCAAGTGCTTCATAGACGAGCCTGAAATGTATACAGTGCAAGGTGTCTGAAATAATGGAACGGCCTACGACGTAATTCGAAGACAGAACTTGGTTATATGGTTAGAAATACGGATCGTTCCGTCCTGTGGATTATTATGCTGCCGTGTAACGTTTGCAAAATTATGTTTTTTGTGTTAGCCCGTAGAGTGCCATAACGTAAGGATCACGCGTTAGAACTTAACGTATTTGAAGTTTGCACGTTTGGTGACTCAGTATTGACTTAGTTGGTTAAGCGTTCTGTTACGAATTGGCACTGCTCATTGTTGTATTGGCGAATAAATAGTTATAACCGAACGACTGTTGGTGGTGCCTCTGAAAGTGAGCGTAATAAACATCATAGAACTGTCATTGCAATAAGGGTAACGCTGGAATAAGAGAGTTAGGAAACTTATCTAGTATCATCACCACTTCTCTGGTACACCAGACCAAGAACTCGCGCGCCCCAGCTGTCCGTCTCACAAGTTATTTGATGGTCTGAACTATAATTGCATTTTAAACATTGTGTGTTATAATAGTTACTGGGGGTCGGAGCGCCGCGTAAGCACGAAGTTACACCACCGTAAAATAAATCCAGCTCCGACTGTTGCTAAACAGTTATAGCAAGTGCGCGCAAAAAATTGCTTTAGGAAGAGCTCTGGTCTAATTTTTATATTTCAAGTGCAAGCAAGTGCACGAATTTGGTCTGGTGATTAATTTTTGTCGTCTTGGAGTACGAGTGGCTTGTGAAACGGAGCTTTAGTTGTAACGACTATACAAATAAGTACATTTATTCCAAGTATTAGATACATACTAATGTTATTTTCCCAATAAAAAGAAGTGGCATTGAGATAGATAACTATACTTAGACTTAATAGTAATATCTTAAAAGTTCGGCCCATAATGACGAGTGAGTAATACAAGGGCGAGAAGAATAATTGGGTTCGAGGTTAGTAGCGCTGCTTGTTTGGTTTACTCTCCAAGCGGGAGTGATTTGACAAGTAGTGTTATTCTTGAGAAGGCCGGTTGAGTAAGGGGAGCGGATTCGATTACCCCATCGAGCGACCAATAGTTCCCAACTACTAATTTTGGGCTCGCCAATCGGGAGTCCGGGATATCCCTTATGTACGGCCTACAATCGGGGTATGAACAGAGTAAGAAACTTAAAGTGTTTAGTAGTCGGCCTCTACTGTTAAGTTTTAATAACCGGGTCTGCTCGCCAATCGGGAGCGGCTTGTCAAATAGTGGCACGTATTGGTGTAATTCTAAGGACTTAAGTTCAGGAAATTATATAAATGTGCGTCGGCCGCCAATCGGGACTGGTCGTACAAACCTCACAAGAAGCTTATTAGAATTAACTGATAACTTAACCATAACGCTAACAGAGCTAGAAACAAGTGCGCTAAAAGCGAAAGTGGTCGAGTGGTGACAATATTTAAAACCAAGAGCAAGTATACAGTATTTAGAAGTATGATTGGAAAAAGGTAGCCCTGCGAAATAGTGTCGCGTAACAATATCGCCAGGCCTTAGTTGCACGGGCAAGAGTATTATACGAAGGATAATAGGCATACATGGCGGCGGTGGGGGGGGGGGGGTAAAGCGGGTAACCCCCCTGAGATCCGCGCCCTCCCCCGAGGCCGAAAAGCCAGGGGGGTAACCCGGTAAACAGAAACTTTACATTTTACACAATTCTCAGAATTATAAATGTAACAGGACCGTCCCGGTCCGTTACCTGGTGCCATGGTAACCATCAATATTTTGTTAATTATCAATATTTTGTATATCAATATATTGTATCAATATGTTGCCAGTTATCAATATTTTGCCAGTTACCGATATTTTGCCAGTTATCAATATTTTGCCAGTTATCAATACTTTGCTAGTTATCAAAATTTTGCCAGTTATCTATACTTTGACAGTAATCAATATTGTGCCCGTTATCAATGTCTGATACTTTATCAACTTTTGTGCGTATTTTTGCTATTTATTGCGCATCATCTTGGACGGGCCCATCAAGGCCCACAGAAAGTTTGATTCAGGTTAAGGTTCAAATTTCGAACGAAGAAGGGAACGCAACAAAGTCTTTACTTGGCCCCAAGATAAGAGGCCTGAACGGAACTCGACCACTAGCCCCTTTTTACATTGGAACTTCAAATTTGTGACCGTCCGGGAATAGGAGGCCACTGGTCGATTGAGCCAGGCCATTACCGCACAGGTGATCAAAACCAAGAGTATCGATTTTACCTGGTATAAGCATTGTATAGCGTAATGGTCGCGTAAATAAGCTGAAACAAAGGGGTACGGTAGCTTCCGAATATTCGGAAACGACGGGCATCGGGCTTGTTTATCGACCCTTAACCGCCCAACAGTTGAGATTTCCCGAAAATGCTCCACTTTTCGGTAGAGAATTGGCAGAGCTTTCGAATAAGGTCAAAATGTCACAAATCGCTGGAGGATTTCATGAGATATCTTGGGACAAACAGGCGATCGTTCAACTAACAGCCACTACTTACGCTAGGTTTGGCTGGTGTCCATGGTTCCGAGTAGATATAACGTGTACTAGGACCAGTTCTGGCCCAAAGGGATCCCATCTGCACCACTCTCTCAATATTCACTGTGGTGCCCGGACAACCCTGGCTTACACGATTCCCCGGTGGACGCTGGTCTGACCGATGGGAACCGCTTAACTTAGTAGGCCGCCGGCGGGTTTACCAGGGTGTTCGGCCTGGCCCCTATAGTGGCCCACGTGTCTAATGGTATGGAGGTCCCCTGTGGGAGGGTCATCCTCTAAGCCTGCTCACAGGTAATAGGGCGGACCCGTCTTTCCCGCATCTTCGGTTACCGAACCTTGTGCCCTACTGTCGGGGCCAGAATTTCCTAACGGTGGAGCCCAATTTTATAAAGATTTTAGTGAGCTTAAAGACTATTCCGTAGCCCTTGGGTTCGAGTACGCGGAGTTTGGCCGTGTCCTCTTAGTTCAACTTAGAGTCGGACACGCCGACGAGCCTGCTCGGGCTATTATAGCTCAAGAGCTCGTACCAAGATTCGTTGCTAACGACGGACGGATGGGGCGCGGGTGCAGGCAGATTTGGGGGAACGCTGCGGGTAGGCTGACCGACATTAAATTCTAGTAAGGCCGAAGCAGACGCTTGGGCGGAGGGCGACGACATGGCCACAGGAAAACGGCATGCCAGGAGCGAGCGTCGTTAGTGTCCCTGTCTACGTCTGAGCCCTCAGATTATCCAAGCGTAACTCACGTCAAATTCGCCAACACTTCTAAGGCCAACACAAATTTTCTTTCGATCTGCTCAGCTCACACCGGAGAAGCGCGGGTGCAGCACTTACGGGAGCGCGGGGCATCCGTCGGACACCACGGCACCCGCAAGGGCTGCCCCTGTTCCTAAGCCCAAGTAGAAAATTCGAAAACTCTGCAAGGCGTACCAGGCGGAGCTCCTTCACGCGTCCGCAGTGAAGAAGGCCCGTCCGAGCGAATACAGCTCCGAAAATTCCACTTTCAATTTCCTTTAGTTCCAAAATTCCTGAGCGATAATTTCCCTAAAAATTTTCATATTATGGTACTACTTTGAACAATTCACCCCTCCAGAGTACAAACAATTGATTTTGAACACAATTTGTCCACGGCTCAAACCACTTCCCAGCGCGGGCGCAGCACCTGCGGGAGCACGAGGCATCCGACGGACACCACCGCACCCGCAGGAACTGTCCCTAGTGCTAGGCTCAGCGACAACTCGAAAATATTGCAGTAGAAAGAAACCCCGGGCGGACCTCTTCCACGCGTCTGCAGGTCGAAGAGTCCACCCGGGTACGAAACAGATGAAAAACAAGGAAAACAAGAAGTAGACAAGAGAAAAAACCTACGGCGACAACCGCCGACTAAAGCGTCAAATTTTAAATTTACATTTCTCGACTGGTCCCATTTTAAAAGGGTACCGTCTCCTTTTATAGTACCTGTTTCCCCCTTTTCTCCTTTTTTACTGCTACATACCCAAGACGTCAAATTCTCAAAACAATAATATATATATAAAGCGACATCAAACAACGAACAGAATAGACATATATATACGACATACGCATCTTCGTCGCCCTGCTGTATGTAATAAGCCAGCCCCTAGCGGGCACATAGTAGTATAGATGGCCAGCCGCAACACAAATGTGGCCGATAGCTGCCAAGGAGACAAAACCGCCCGCTGGTCGGTGCGGCTAAATTTTAAGAGCCGAATATAACGGCGCTCAGAGTGCCGTTTTCTCACAGGGATATCGGCACATTTTTGCCGATATCTCAAGAATGAAAAACAGTAGGCGGCCGGGGACAGGACCAGAATCATGCCCTGGCAGGCCGGCTACTGATAAAAATTTAAAATCTAATGTAGCTCCTATGAGAGGTCTGTTAGAGGCCGTTTTGGGCGCCCAAAATAAAAATTTTGGGGTCCCATTTAAGTTTGGAGGATTCTGAGCGGACCCGTGGGGGCGGGCGGCCCCGATTTTCGACTAAACGGTTAGGGTGGGACCCGATAAGTGTCCCGAACTCCAAAAATTAGGGAGTTTTGATTATTTTGGGTGTCCTTTTAGGCTTAGAAAATGGGAGGCTTAAGCGCCTGTTTGGGGATCCGTAAGTATTTAGGGGATCCAGATTTTTAGACCCGCCGGGACAATTTGACACCCCAGTAGGGTCCTTTAGAGGGTTCAGTCACCCCCGTTCCCATAAGTTTAGTAGTAAACCCAAAAATTGAACTTTTAGTGGCGCACCCTAAAATACTGCCTTAGAAATTTTGGTGCTTTATTTCGGTTCTCCGAGGCCGAAAGTTTTATTCGGCCCGCCTTTAAGAAATTTATGTGATTTGTCATGGCCTTCTCTAACCCTAATAATATAGATATATACATACCGAATATATATATGTAATACGTATAAAATCAGCGCACCGCAGATACTGATAAAAACGGCGTGTGCGCCAGGAGCAGACCCGCGGCGACCAATTTTTTGTCGGGTGTAGTTAAAATTCGCTGTGATATCCATTGGCCCCTCTCTCCGGCCCCTCCGAACGCACACCCGTCCTGTACAACGAGCATACTATGATATACAAAATCTTTTATAAACATAGCATTGTATCAATCGATTCATTTTCACGAGGATCGACCGGGCACCCCTAATCGTTGTCCCTGTCTTTCATATTTGGTGCCAAAATCATCCCGTGCACCTTCGGGTGGTGGAGTGTGACCGTACAGATACAATACAACGACATACAATTGTTTATTCCATAACAATGACAAAATACTGTACAATGATCATCTTAGACTCAGGTCACACTCCACCGCTGTCCGGCCGTCCGTTCCCTTCATAACCTACAATTTCAGTGCACCTTTAATGTTTTATCATTTTCGTAAGATTGGGCTGTTACAACGTAGGTATAAAGTATATAAATATATATGTGTGTGTACTGCTTGATTTTCACGCTCCGGTATTTTTATTTTCCCGGCCCCACCGGACAAATCCTATCTTTTCACGGCATCTTCAACGCCCCCAAAACTGCCTGACCAGTGCCCTAGCTGTTGGTCTTTCTTCCTACCGTCGAGTCATTGATTAGAATGGTGCGTGTTGTTAAGTAATCTACCCATTGAGATATCTAACGAGACCAGGCGGGTCTCGACCTGAACAGTCATCCCGCTGTTATACGAGTTATTTTTCTGTTTTATAACCTACTACGAAAATTCGACATAAAATTCCGTCAGTTTGCACCAACCCCGTGCTCGACCCCTGACACTAAATGCGTCCATGCGACCCCTTATTCTACTCGCCTGCTTTTGGCAAACACAACAATATACGGCGGGCCGCTGCCCGACTTCCGGCTAGCCTGCTATAATAAGTTAAAGTGCCCCTCGTTCGGAACACCGACTGACGGTGGGTACAAAACGCCCGAAAATTTATCCCTAACTCGAAAACAGGCAAATCGCACCTCGTCATGTTCGAGAAATCTCCAAAAATGCCTCCGTCCGTTGCTCTGTTAACCCGGGACGGCCAACAAAAGCGCCCCCACCAGAATCGACACTCTCTCTATCTGTAGTGATTTTAGTACCCCTCTAACTGCTGCCTTTCGGGCAGAGAAATCCCTCGTTTGAATCGCCTTTCCAAGGCGAATCTAACGATGCCCGGTGGGCGTCGCTCCGCCAAACCGTTAACTGCGGGAAAGCCCGCCGAAGCCCTGTATACTTAAATATGTCGGAACCGGCCCGCCACTACGTCTACCCCTTTGTGTTTGGTATCATTCGGCCCCGTTCTTCGTCCTGATCTTCGGTAATTAAATACTCGCAAGGTGCGTCAGCCAGCCGGGGGCGTGTTGTGGCAACCCACAAGAGCTGTACTAGAGTCGTCGATAACCTGACCTAAAATCACTATCGCTCAACCGTACTTCTTAAACATTAGCTGTTATAACTTAAGGCTACGAACTTAAGCCCAAGTCTAGTCATAACATAACCTAAATCGAGAAGTAATAAAAATCGGTAGAAGCAAGCGAAAGCTGAAGCGAGTGGCCGAGTGTTGTGTAAGAGTGGAAAGTCAGATTGTGTAAGAGTGGAAGGTCAGACTATTGCAAGAGTGACGGTGCAAACGTAATAAAAAATATGGTACTAAAGAATGGTGCCGCGACTTTTTACATAATTGTACTAAGAACAATACTACGATTTCTAATACGGTCATCAAACAGTTCCGCAATTAATCTACGGTGTGACATCAGTGCCTTAATAATTTATTCATTCTTTATACGAGTCTGTTGCTTAACTATCTGGAACCGAAACAATTAGTGCCGAGCAAGGATCATACCGCATCGCAAAATATAAAGCACAAGTGTTGATTACTAAAGAACAAGATGCGAGCCACTAGATCGTCCCACCGGCATTCCACTGGCCACACCTCGGACCACACAATCTTCCGGTGACAAATCCCGTCCCCTTTTATAACCGATAGCATTCATAAGGAAAAATCCCTTACCAACACCTACCCCACTGAAAAGCACAAAATATAACTGCAAGGCTTATAATTGTGGGGGCTCTCTAAGCTAAGCAGGTTGTTTAGACCCAAACCATTAAACCCTTATTATTTAGCTTCTTTTTATTTATCATGGTACATTTAGCTAGTGGGTAGTGAACCCTAGTTCGAGGATTTTTGTGTTCCTGTTTGGTCTATTTTTGGTTTTGTTGTTCAAATAGTAACAATAATGCGAATAATAATGAATTTATTATTTGCTGATTTATATATTGAGTTTTTTTAGAGTCGCACTTTTAGTTTTGGTTTTAGTCGTCCTACGTTTTGTGTTGCGTCTTCACGAATTCTCGCTTATTTGTGCTACATTATTACATGCTAGCTGAATTACTTGGTTAGTTAGGGAACATCTCATATCCTCGTGGTCTATTTGGCTGTTCATGATTTTTAGCTTTGAGTATTAGATTGGTGGTAGCTCAATGACTCAGTTGCAGATGTTATGATTCTTATAATGCAACTATGATGTCAAGCTGGCTTTATTACCTATTCATTTAATATCAGATGATACCGTTGGGCCAAGTTTAGAGATCATATCAGAATTGCACGGTTAGGGAGCATAAATATTGCAGGCAAGGAACATGTAAACTGCTATAGGTAAAATTATAATTGTAGCATTTATCAGAGTTCTCTTGTCGCCGAGCCCGAGCATTGAGTATCTGAGCAGTTTTAGTATACATCAGAGAAAACTCCTTTAGTTCCGTGGGTCAGTGATGGAATACACCAGTAAATATCAAACCATGTATTCCGTAGCTGCGTGGAAGGGCTGACTACCGTGGAGTCGCAGTTTAGTTTTGGCAACACTCTTGGTATACACGTGTCGAGTATATATAGTTATTTCCCCACCGGGTAGATGGCTTCTTATTCCCCGTCGGTCGTCCTTAATATGAGTATTTAATAGTACTGTCAACTTTTGGGCAGGTCCAACCTTGTATTTCCTCTTTCTTAAAAACCATATTTCATAATTTGGACTTTATCCCTAAAATTGTAATGAAATTTCGCTCCCCAGGGGAGACCGTGACTCTCCCAGAGGGGCGGCTCTTATAACCTCCTTTATCAGGACATTTTCTACTACTTTGGACGTGGAGATCCTTATTATCTTTTATTTGGGTCACACGGCTTCTCAATCATAATCTACAAGCTAAGGGGTATCATTCTCTAAATTCCCATATCTCCCCTATGGGACAAATTTATATATCTTCCTTCCCTAGGGAAATGATCATTCTTCCTAGGGGAGTGAAATATCATCTACGAAGAGGTGATATCTACCCAAATTCCTATGGAAACTTTTATTTCCTCCTTGTCTTATCTATATATATTACCACGTGATACCAATTTGGAACTAAAATCTGGTAATATTCAATATTCCAAAAACAAATACTAAAATTAATTTCATTTTTCAGAACCTTCCTAAGGGGGATAGTGTTTATGCCTCCCGAGTGGAATGGCACGCGGCCACACCTCGGGTAACCACCCCATTTTGCTCCTGATTATTACTTCCTAAACACGGGTCGGAATTTACAAATTTATAAATTCCCTTACTTTTGGATTAAATGACACAATTTTCTCTGATTTATTAATAATTCCTTCCGGTGGGGTGTCTCTTATTTCGTTCCCGGAAGGGTAATACCTACCCCCACTCGGGCGAACCCCTTACTCACTCTTACCTCGGGAAACATTAACCCTATACCCTAATTTAACGTTCAATTTTACCTAAAAATCCATATATATTTTTACTTTTTTGTCATATTTACAACTACACTAAGATTTTCCAGTTGGGTATAACCCTTCCCTATTGCCAGACTATATTTCATCTTTTCCCTAGGTGCACAACCCTCTAATGGCAATATTATTCTATCTTTATTAACTTTGGGGTTCCTCTAATTTCTACTATTTTCTCCTAACAGCAAATATGCTCATGGCCCGTTTCACGATCTATGGGCCACCCGAGTGAAAATATTGGAAAATGCTTTTTTTTGGAATTTTTGACCGCCGTGTGTTGTAATTTGTTGAAAAAGGTCTATATTTTGGTTCTGTAAAGTTGGCACAAAATTCCTCCAGTGGGTAGTGTGTAGCGGCTCCTGGAGTGCCATAAATGGTCCAAAAACCGAAATTTGCTTATTTGGCTATAACTTATCACGGTTTGCAAATATGGGATTATGGTTAGTTTTTTGGATTTCCGTCGCCGAGACGGTCATTTTGGTACCAAATCTCACCCAGAAAGTGCATTTTTTGGAAAAATAGTGGTTAAATAGGGGTCTTTAGGACCCAAAAAACGATAGCAAAGTGCCAAAGTTTTTTATTTAATGGAATCATCATGTAGCACCACTATTTTACCCTAATATCATAGCGCAGACTTGGCCATTTCGAAAAATATATGGATCCCCGTTGTGATCTGACTCTGTGACCTCCCAGAAGACGCTGAAAATGGGTTGCGTGGGGGACAGCCTGGTTGCGGGGGGGACAAAAGTTTTTTGTCTTAAAAATGATATCTAGAGGGTAAAACAGTTACAAAACGGTACCGAACGCACTCCAAAAACACTTCTGGCTAATAAAAATGTTTTTTGTGTTGAGGGGGGGACACAATTTTTATACCCAAGTCCCCTAGCCAGGGATCGACCGGTATACCGGTACCAGTACCAAAAAACTGCCGGTACCGGTACTAAAATTTTTACTATCTTACGGATAAGAACAGCGACAATGTTTAGTTGCAAATCAAGTGACTCATTTGTTATCATTTGTTGACATGTATACGTATTTATTTCTAATTCTTTCACTCGAATTTTGAATACGTTTGAAGATGAACATTTGGAACAGAGCGTTGTTGCAGTAAATGATGTTTTTGTTCGAATGTTTTGATTTTTGTTTTTACTTAGGTGACGTCATTGAGTTGTAGCGGTGGTGTATTATATAACACACTATCGGGAGCAGCTGGCACTATCTATAATGTCGGGAGCAGCTGGCATATTTGGGGGGGCGTGCAATCGTGTAGCTGAGGATGGTTTGGTTCGAGGCTAGTTCCGCCAAGATGTTGTAGGGAGCAGTTGGCATATCTAGAGTCTGTGAAATCGTGTTGCGAGGGTTGGTTCAGAGGCTTATTCCGGTAGGATGTTGTCTGAACAGAAAATTAACTGTCACTATTGATTTGATCATGATTTATCTCGTGCCATATATTAACGAAATTAAACGGTTGAAAGGGATATTATATTTTCTTTTTCATCTGCTAATGTCTGTAATTGGTCAAAAAAGTTTAGTTGCATAACAAAACATGGAAAATTTGCATAGTTTTGCTTAGTTGACAGTTACAATTGTTTTATGAATGACTGACACAATAACCCGTATACTCAGTTGACAGTTTCTGAGAATAACGCGTCTAACATGCCACGTCCACTAAGTGCGTATATACGGACCAAATGTGGCATATCATATCATTTATCCTTGAGCACGGTAAATATCCTTTTTCAGCTCGCCCAACGATATCTTGCGTGCCCCATTGGGAGTGTGCAAAGCTAACGTCTGTTTAGAACAGCCGGCGACGTCAATTGTGTAGAGCGCAACCGTTTGCTCCCAGAGAATGTGGATAAGCTACTGAGACCGAAGTTCAACTTAAGGGCTTGCCACTACAATAGCATGGATTTGCCCAAGGAGTAGAATATATAAATTACCATATACCAGTTTGGTTTTTGTTCTGAAACTTTGGGACACATACGTATGTACTTGCAAACTGTTTTTTTAGAAACTGAAAACATTGTTACAGAAGAAAAGTTTCCATATGAATATGGGTTATATACAGTTTTAATGGACAATTATTGCATTTATAAATGTTGTTGTTACGTTGATTTTGAACATTTTGAAAATAAAACTTATGAATATCTACGTGTTATCTTTTTCACCAGAAACATGCATATATCAGAGTATAACTAAACGAGCGAAACTTTTTTGGCAGACAATTTGGGTACCGGTACCGGTTTACCGGTATTTTTTCAGTACCGGTACCGGTAAATTTTGGTACCGGTCGATCCATGCCCCTAGCCCAAACTCGGCGCATACGCCAGCGTAGGGCCGTGTAAAGTAACAATAAATAAAAAACGTATAAACTAACCATAAAAACGGCACCAAATCCTTTGTACAAATCGGACCACGCCAAAATCGATTCACTCGACAAAACGGGAGAGTTGGGGGCTGAAAATAATGAAAATATCGCGCCTTAGTCACTGGATATCAAAAAGTTTCCGCATATACGCTGCTTACACATTAAATACTTCCTATAAAATTATAAAAACATAAAAAAGATACCTGTTATAGTGGCTTTTTAGCCACTTTCGCGCTGAAAATTAGTAAAAATGCAAAAAATTGCTAAATTTACCTATTTACAGGGGCCTTTTTTGCCTGACGGCACCACGCGCTGTTGATAGGTCTTCACTGACGGGCTTGAAGGTAGCCCGCCAGGAGCCGATCCGCCAACTCAACTGTTTCCCGGATTACAAAACGGTATCGCCCCGACTCATGGAGATCTTGTTTCGATATTTTCATCAAAACGTTTTCTTTCGGAACGTAACAAGACTCATTTTGAATTTGTCGAGGTCTTTGGACAGGTTCGGTGGATTCCCATCCAGCAAAAGTGATGTGTGGCTCCCCCGACTCGCCGTCGAGCCAATTTACTGTTCCGACGAACCATCTCCTGTCATAAACGGCCACGACGCAGTCGCCTGCTTCGACTGCAACAATTTCGATGCCTCTGGTGCTGTCAGCAGCGGATTCATTGTCACTGGACACCTCTTCTTCTTCTTCTTCCATTTGTCGCCCGGGAGCGTAGGATTTAAACCCCTTGCGTTGGACACCCCCCGCCGTGCACCACACTTCTATTACAGGTCCTCCGGTGCCGTGCCATGTTGGTGGCCGACAAAACCCTGTCGCAGCTTTCACATTTTTTCGCCTTCGCGACGTACTTCCTCGGCTCGTTCCGGTACCCGGGATCCAGATTGACTCCTGCCGCTCCGCCGCCACACGTTCTCTTGGGGCGGGCTATGTTTGACGGGTCGTATAAACCCATACAATTTTTGCATCGTTTCTTGCCGTTCACCTCCGGGAAACCGTTGCATCGCCTCTGGTGGTTTTTCATCGTCGCTTCTTGCTGGAACGTGTCGCTGCACTTCCCACAAACAAACGTTCTCCTGGATTCCGTTGTCCTGTGCATGCGTTTCTGATGTATTGCTAAGCCCCCAGCGCTCTTGCAGATTTTGCCACATCCAGGGTAGGCACACGTCAACGATTTTGTCCATGTCACGTTCCTTGCCAGACGTTCGTCGTTTCTGTATCTGTTCCCATGTTGTTTGTCGACCATCGTCAGATGGTCTTTACGTTGTTTCACGATTTTTCGCCACATCTCCTTGTCGGTGACCTTAAGGTCTAGACCGTTCTCGTCGATTCCGGCCTCTCTGAGCAGACGTTTCCAGTAATTGACCGTGTTGTTCTTTTTTGTCTTGGATTTTGTTATTTGTTCCAGAGGTTGGTACCATCCAAGTACCGCTCGCTTGGTCTGCCGGTCATCTGACATGCGCAATACGTGTCCTATGCGTTTCAGGTGGGCAATTTCGATTTTCGTGCGTATCGTAGCGACGCCCAGTTCGTTTCTGATGTCTTGCATGTTTATGTTCTTCGTCTCCATCTCACGCAGCGGTTCCATGGTCTTCGAACTCCAGATGTAGCGGTATATCTTGTCGACGAACTTCTGCATCTTCTTGATGCTCCGAATCCAGAACGGCCGTGTTGCCGCGTTGTATAGCATGACACGCTTCTGGACACCTCACTGCCATCATTTTCATCATCGTCATCATCATCGCTGTCGTGGCGATGCTGTTGTTTTGCAACAGCTGCAGTGGACACCGTTTTTGCTTTGAGCGGGCACAGTATTCGCCCACAACACAAGACTCGCAACCGCAACTGGTTTGTCGAACATACTACTACCATCGTCGACAGCAGCAACAAAGTGAGTGGCTGCTGCCTGAAATAAATACGCTAAATGTAAACTCGAGCACCGTTTAGACGGTACACTTACCTGAAAACAAGTAAAAATTATTTATCATTATTATAATAAACAAAAAGGAACCTGTCATCTTCTTGAGCAACCTGAAAATACCCACCCACGCCCCCGAACTCACCAGCCGATGTCCCAGGCATCGCATCACCCACTTCTTGACGACCAGGATCCGCCACCACCACCGCCGCCTCAGCGATGTCTTCATCATCGCCAGTGTGCTCGACGATTTGCTGCGCTTCTGAAGTAGTAGTGAACTATAAATAGCAGCACTGTTAATTGACATGAGTATAACATGACACACAGTAACACTGCAATAAATACCTACCTATTTCAGTGAACCTATCTGGGGAAACCCACACCTGCCTGCAGCCTCACCTCTGCATATATTACATATCACACTTCGCAATTGAAAACTCACTTTGCTTAGCTCGCTGTCGTTGCTTTTTTGATCGCTCACGCTCCCGACGCTGCTCCAATTCGTCATCGTCCAATTCGGCCACTCGAACATAATCGGCATACTTGCCGCGCTTGATATCGCGTTGCTGCTCGGTCAACAAAAACTGCTGCTTTCCATTGTCGGAAAGCTTTTTACGCCACTTCGATTTTTTATTAGTCAATTTTACTACTAATCTGCTGAAAAACCTGGAATGTCTCCTATAAAACATGTAGTTAGCCAGAAATGAGGATGTCCCCCCCGCAACCCGGGTGTCCCCCCGCCCCTAGGAACCGAATGTATCCTGGTAATTTCCACATATATCATCTATTTTAGCACCCCTTTCATGATTTTACGTAAAAACGGCATCAACAACGCTGACGATGACTCGTGCGAGGGGGGGACATCCTGGTTGCGGGGGGGGGCATCCTCATTTCTGGCATGTCCCTGAAATGTAGAGATATATTTAGCCGGACTTTGGGTCAAATCCTAGGTTATCTGGCACGGGTAATTTGATTATGGTATTGGTTTGGCAGTACAACAACGTTTATGTGTTGTGCGGGGAGGACAAATTTGTCTCCTTTTAAACGAACGGCTGGTACAACACGGTAAACAGAAATTGGTGGGTCCAAATGTGTTTCACGTATGATGAAACGTCAATGGTGTTGCACAGTGCACTCATAACGCTCAGACTATACTGTGTTATGGATATATAGCTACGTTTCTCCTAAATTTTGCCAGGTAGCGGGGGGGACATTTCCAACCACCTTCGCCGTGGGCGGAATAACTAAATTTTGACAAAATCATTGGTCGTCATGTTCTAGTAACCGAAAATGTGGATATCTGGCTACGTTATGACGACAGCAACGCGTGACAATTACCATCTCTGAAAAAGTAACGACGTGTCGAAAATTTGCATCAAAAAGCGGACAATTTGAAGAGGCTGGATTTTTGGGAGAGAAAAACTTGTAAAATTTGTATCACTTGTCCGATTTTGGAAAAATTTTTTTATTTGAAAGATAAACGTTGAGGCTTTAGGCCTGTGTTACGCGCGCTACGCTATCTGTAGAGCGTAATTCCTGAAATTCCCGTTTATTGAAAATGTCCCCCCCCGCACCTGGCCCATAGATCGTGAAACGACCCTCATATTTTACTTTTATGAGCTTTTTATATTACCGGAGTCTCTAGAACTAATCACCGGGGTCCTAATTACTCATTCCCAGCCAGAAATCTAATCAATCCCTACGGAGTACCCCTATTTCTAACCCCAAAATTCCCTAAGTTTCCCCCAAAAATATATAATTTCAATAATAAATAATTTAATAATAATTTTGTTTTTTAATTAATTTTGTTGAGAGTCTGTGGTGTGACGCAGCATTTTCATTGGCTTGAGTATGTTGTGTAATATTATGGGATGAGTAGTGGTGAGTAAGAGAGTAGTATAGCGTATTGTACGTTACGTAGTGTGTTTTCTTCGTTCGATACTTATAATTTTCTTGTTTTTATTTTTATAATATGGAGTCAATTAGTACGTTAGTAATAATAGCGAACTTTTACATTATGCCAGTTTTTTTTCTTTTCTTGCTTTACCTACGAGGATTTTGCGGATAATTTTTCTCTCGTTTAGTACTGTGTACTGTCCTGGCTGAATGTTTCCCAAAATTATGTAGGTATTATCCCGCTCCTCCGTACCGGTTATAATTGTGTGATTTGGATGTAGCGAATCCTGATACAAATATACACCTTAGGTTGACATCACCCCATACGTAAAACCATATGTACATGAGATATGAAGTGGCGTAACAGGAGGTTACCCCACTCTTCTGGACCCTGCCGAGGTGGCGGGTGCGCTAGGCAAAGTAAGCCCTAGCCGGGTTAAGGCAGACCAGAAAAAGGGCAGCCCATCCCCTAAACAGCAACCTCTGGGTGGGATTGGTCTTTCTACCTTTCCGGCACCTTTTCACCACCCGTTCGACCCCAGGCTGCCGCAACATGGGCTGCTCTATCGTCGAAGGTTGTGACATTGCTAGCATGCTCTAGGGTGGGACATAGTTACCGGAACTGTCTTCGCGTAAGCCTCGCCTAGGGGTTGCCCAATGCACAGGCCGGGGAAATTTTACGCTTAGGGGGCTTGGCAGTTATGGCCCAACACCCACCTCTATTTAGGGGCATCCTGTGTCACTTGTCCTGTCCTCACTAACACTTAAACTTTGTACGATTTTTCAGGTTTTTGCGATTTACGAATGTTACGACTTTCTTGTGGGTTACGAGTTATGATTTATATACCTTTTAATGCACGCTTAAAGTTAAAACTTTTGCCTCAAAATCCTATAAAAATGTAAAAATTGTTATAAGTTTCTAAAACTCGCTTGTGTCGTAGGATAGTCCTAACGCTATGCCAATACTTTTGTTAATCGTTAATTACTACATTTCCAGTGCATAAGGCTAGATATTGTTAAGTTTTTTTGTACAATTTATCTTGTAATACTTACTTGTGGATCCATCTGCCCGTCGATGAGCACACGTTGATTGGATAGATCTTAACAATGAAAGCAGACGGAATGTCACCGGAGACTGTACTCCGGAGGTTATGGTCATATTGAATTGATATCTGCAATATGAACGAAAGCCCGACAAAACCAGATTGACGGATGGGAGGTGACCAGAAACATGAAGCCTTGACTTAAACGCTGCTAAGCTAGGTGCTGTAACCACGGCGGAGGGAAGGTTGTTCCAGTCATTGATCACACGCACGTTGAAGAAATGTAATGCTACATCCAATCGTGGAATCCGCTTTGCTCTGAGTTTAAATGGATGGCCTCTATTTCGTTCATCCGTTGCCAAATCAAACAGAGAATGCCAGTTATAATTGAAGTAACCATTTAGCATCTTATAAACCAGGATAAGATCTTGGCGGCGGCGACGCGTTGACAATTTCTGCAGTCCTAGAAATTCCATTCGAGCATCATAAGAGAGATCATGAAGACCAATCACCTGCTTTGTCGCCCGAAGCTGCACACGCTCTAAGAACTCTATTTCTCTAGCAAAGTAAGGCGACCAAACAACTGTTGCATATTCAAGACGCGATCTTACGAATGATTTATAGTGCGGTAGGAATACATGTTTCGATAAAGGTTTGAAACACCGCCTGATGACGTGAAACGCCTTTTCAGCTTTAGAAGCAACGTGGGCACAATGTAAAGAAGACTTGAGGTTTTTAGATACAAGTACACCCAAATCATTCACACAATCTACCGTAGCAATGTAGCGACCTTGGAATGTATAGTCAAACTCTGGATTATTCCTTTCAAGATGAAGTATTTCACATTTATCATCAGCAAATGTCATCAAGTTATCTCTGCCATAGTCAGAGATGCCATTAATGTCATTTTGAAACAAAACACAGTTATTTTCAGAGTAACACTTGCCTATTCGCCTTGCGAGTCGAGCGTCGTCAGCAAACTTTGCAATAAAGCATGAGCAATAATTGTCCATGCTGTCGATTATAAAAATAAACAAAAGTGGGCCGAGGACAGATCCTTGAGGGACGCCACTCAAAACATCTACAGCGTCGGAAAAAACACCATTTATCATAACACGTTGTTCACGTTTGGTCAAATACGCAGACAGCCATTTATGCAATACACCACCGATACCATAGCAACGCAATGTATCCAACAACAGTTGGTGGTTAACTGAATCGAAAGCTTTACGAATATCAAGGTAACAGATGTCCACTGAGTCACCAGAATCGATACATGATATCACGAAGTTGAAAAAGTCTAGTAGTTCGAGAACCGTTGTTTTTCCTTTCATAAAGCCGTATTGGGTTGGGTAAAGCAGTTGATTTTGATGAATATAGCGAAACAAAGCAGATTGAATGATTTTTCAAACACTTTACAGCAAGCAGAATTCAGGCTAATTGGTCGATAATTGTTAGGGTTATGACGAGCACCTTTTTTGTAAATAGGTACTACATTTGCCGTAAGCCAGTCGTTGGGAAAATTTCCTGTGTCAAGCGACATGCGAAACAGTTTATATAACGGAGATGCAAATACAGCGGAACACTTTATTAATAGTTGGTTTGGTATTCTATCAGGGCCTGGCGATGAAGAAGTTTTGAGCTTATTTAAAGTGTTGTACACATCATCAGTGGAAAACAAGACATCGACAATGGCTGAAGACGTTTTCGGAGCCAGATCTCGAGCTGTGTATGCAGCCACATTGAAAATCTCAGCAAAGTGATGGTTGAAAATGTTAGCTGCCTCATTCAATTAAGTTACCGGCCACATTAATTAATGGTCCTGGAACGACATGGTTCTTCAGGTTAGATTTAGTATAGTCCCAAAAGGCTTTAGGATTACTACCAAGTTTCTTTGCCAGATTGCGCTGATATTTTACACGGCTAGTTTTAATTTGATAATCACAGAGATGAACAATTTGACGGTATCGTGCCCATGTTACAGCGTTACGATTGCGTGTAAATGCACGATACGCGTTCTTCTGACGTTTTATGGCAGACCAAGCGTTATGATCGGCCCAAACTGGTCGAGAGCGCTGAGTGATGTACGCCGCTTCGGGCAAAACAAGGCAGTTCCACGGTGAACTAATGATTTGAAATGCTGCCACCCACATTCAACTGTTGAAGGTGCAAAACTTGCAAGATTTTGAGACAAATAATTGCACATCGCAATCCAATTACAACGATTCCAACAGTATGGATCCAGTTGACTATCTCTTTTTGTTAGAACTTGTACCTCAAAACAGTACAGTAGCGTGATCTGTACAGTACTTGTACAGTAGCGTGATCTGTACATCCAATAGGTTGCTTAGTATAGACGTCACCAATTAGTCCATCGATATTACAGAAGAGTAGGTCAAGGATATTGTTTCCCCGCGTCGGTACAAGAACATATTGAGCTAAGTTGCTACTAGATACAGACTCCATAAAGTTGTCACAAAAAGGAGGCCATATCTTAGCAGACCAATCAATCTCTTTATAATTGAAATCGCCACCAAGTAATATGCAAGAATATAATCTACCTGCTGCTGTGATCACATCAAATAGACGTTGATTACAATCCAAAGTGTTGTTAGGTGAGCGATAGGTCGCTCTGTTTCAGGGCCACAGCGACGACTTACCGTTATTCTTTTGATTCGATTGTCGAAAAAATCGGGTTTCAATAACACGGTTTCCCGGGCGAAAGTCGCGGCGTCTCCCGATGTTGTCGAAGGTCGCCTGGTTCAAAGGTGAATAGGCACAAAGTAAGAGAATGGGTAGTGACGTATTTTGTGTAAATATTTCACAGGAAACACAGTCAGGATAAGATGAAGTGTCAAAACGTGATGGCCGCGAACAGACATTCTTCTTAACGTAAATTACAACACCTCCGCGGCGGCTAGGCCTATCAGATCTATATGTTATGTAACCAGGAAAGGCTATCTCAGAATCAAGTATCAAGTCATGGCACCATGTTTCTGTCACCAGGATAAGTGATGGATTTGTGATGGAGATAAACAAAAGTCGATTATCAATTTTAGAAACCAGGGATTGTACATTAGTAATAATACTAACCTTGTTACTAATTTTGTTCACAAATTTTCAGCTTAACAACGGGTATTAAAATTCTTTCAGCGGAACTCGTGTTGTTGAACCAATCCGAGCGTATTCCTACATACTTTGTTGTTTTATACATTCACCTGACGGTGCTGGTCACCTGTGCTGGACACGATAGACACATTTATCGTCCCTTACGCTAGCACTAGCTTGTCCCTAATAATAATAATAATAAAATATCGAATAACAGGTCATTACACCCAAAGGGTGCCGTGTTAGGCATCATAAAAGCGCCCTTTACACAACCTGTCAAATGCCTTAGGAGGACCAATTAGAATAACGTAACCATAGCTAGACGCTTTGTAAGCATAATATACCTGACCAGTTTCATGATTCCTTCTTTTACAACAATATCTCGACTGGTATTATCCGTCCCATAGACAAACCTACGTGTATCATTCCATTTTCTGCAAGTGTAAAGGAAGTGGTCCCTACTCTCTATAACACTACATCGATCACATAAACTGGACGCCACTAATTTCATTTTATAAAGATGTCCATTCAGGACACAATGACCAGTTATAACCTGAATACATAGCCTCATGCGTGGCTTGTTCATTTGCCAGAGCAACTTCCTCCAGCTCGGAGGCATTGCAGGAAGAAGTGCTTTTATAGCCCTGCAAGTAGGAGCATTTCGCCATCTCTCAAGTTGGATTGCAGAAGTGCAGTTGTTAATGTATCCTTTTATATAACAGTATGGATGTGGAAGACATGGGCCTGGTCCAAGGAACTGTAATGCAGAACCCCTCCTGGCTAGCCCATCAGGTGTCTCGTTTCCTTCTATATCAGAGTGACCTGGTACCCAGGCAATATTGAGTTCATTGCCGCAGCTCAATTTATTGATTTCCTTGCGTACCTGCCCTATCAATTTTGAGTTGTACTCGAAACCGTCAATGGCAGCTCTGCTGTCTGAGATCCATATGCGCTTGCCCGTAACCCCTGTCTTTATCAGATAATTTATGCACATTATTACAGCATAAATTTCTGTCTGAAATACCGTGCTTTCAGAACCAAGTGTTTCCCATAACTCAGAACCATTTATATACCCACGCTCCAGCACCACATTTTTCTATGTTACCATTCTTTGTTTTTGATCCATCAGTGAAACACACTACATCTCCATTACATATATTTTACCTATACCACTGATTCCAGTTAAATCTTTGAGGCCAGTGAACTGACCATTTCGGTTTCTCCGTCACTATCTTAGGTGCAAAGTCCATTGGCTGAGCCATCAGACGCTCCGGAACAAGTTTCCGGACCGCAAGGTGTCCCATATCCTCAACATTGTAATTCCACAGACCTAAAATTTTTAACCGGCAATAGTCCTTGATTGCAGTCTCTTGTATAACAAGATCAATCGATCTTAAACCCAATATTGTCTCCATGCCTAGCGTAGGAGTAGATCCCATGCCGCCAGTTATCATGAGACAGACCATTCTTTGTACTCTTACTAGTTTGGATATGTACAGTTGTAGCTTGGCCCTGTGCCACCAGACTATAGCGCCATAACTTACCATTGGCAGAATGATCACATTATATATCCATAGAAGCGTTTTTGGTCTTAGACCCCACGTCTTACCAACAGCTGATCTGCAGGCCATAATCACTCTGATGGCCTTTGCCGTGCAATAGCTTATGTGATTTCCCCATTGCAACTTACCATCTATAATGAGACCAAGATACTTAGTCTCTGTAACTGTAGGTATATATTTTCCAAAAATGCAAAAGTCATTGATAATAGCCAAACTACGCCTTCTACTAAAAACAACAGTTTTGCATTTCAGACCATTAACTTCCAGGCCGTTAGGTTTGCACCATTTTTCTAGCTTCTTGAGAGCATCAACCATAGCCCTACTAGCCGACCCCATCTCTTTGGCATGTGAGAGTATCACCAAGTCATCAGAATACGCTTGAGCGTAGACATTCCTGTTGTTAAGTATGTCCATGAATTCGTCAACTACCATAGTCCAAAGAAGTGGTGATAGTACACCTCCTTGTGGACATCCCCTAGCTATATCGACACAGCGTTGACTGTTACCTACAGAGCAGGGAATAACCGGAACCAAAATTTACCGGAACCGGAACCAGCAACCGGAACCGTCCATTTAAACCGGACCGGAACCGGAACCGGAACCTGGTCTTCGAAATTTATATATAGTAAAACATATGATGGAAGAAATGAATGTATAGTGGATTTAAAATGCATTAAAAATAACTTTTACATTAAACTTATTGTTTTGCGATGGTATTATTGCCTTTCTGAAACTTTAAAGAGACTGATGAAGCTAATAATTTTTATTTATCGATCAAATATGTCGATTTTTGGACACCCAGAGCAAAAATGCCTTCCACTATACACCATTGCATACACTGCGTCAAATCGAATATGCTTACAAAGCTTGGAGCATAGAATACACACTTTCGCTCTGTCTCCAGTCGCCTCCCTTTACTACACATACGTTTGTTGTATGTTCTTCTGTAGGAAACTTAAAATTATTGGTTTATATGATTCTAAGAGAAAATAATAGATAGAAGGTAATTTTCTGATCAGTGGTCAGAGACACTGTTTAGGCTAGCGTTGACCAAACAGTGCCCGTCAGTTAGATCATAATGATGATAACTTTCTAATCAGAATGCTATAAATGAGACACACTGTGATGCTGCTCGCACAGTTTCAATAAATACAGTTCATTGCCAAGAAAGCAGTTTCTAGCTGCATTGCAGATAACGTTAGTTTACTTCAATTTATACTGATTTATCAAGTTTACGAGCGCACTGGCGGGTGCCTGACGCAATTTATGTTAGCCAAGCATACCCTAAGTACTTCTGCGTAAGCCATACTCTGTTACCGAGTTGGACCGGTTTAATTCAAACGTATCCAACAGACTTCTGGATGTGTAAAATAGCTGCTACAAGCATTGACCTGGCTTTGATTTAACAAACTCCTGCAGGTTATTATGAAAAATTCCTGCTCAAATTATGTGCCCTACTTGCGTTTTACACGGCAAATTGGTTAGTTAATCTTTTCTTTTGCTTTGTTGTATTGGAGCTTGATCATTGTATAATATATATTACATATGTTTGGATTGCAGGATAAAGCAAAAAACGTGGAAAATTTCAAACAAAATTTTTAAACCGGAATTCCGGTTCCGGTATGGTTTTTGCCCTTTGCCGGAACCGGAACCGGAACACGATTTTCGCCGGAACCGGAACCGGAATTCCGGTTACTCCCTGCTACAGAGATTGTAGCTCTTCGCTGAGTCAGCAGATTCCTCAGCCATACCTGCAGGATTTCAGTTACTTGAAATCTAGCAAACCCCCTTTTAAAAGCTCTCATATTTGTGTTGTCGAATGCTCCCCCAATGTCTAGAAAGCATCCGATAACTACCTTATCATTTGTCCAAAGAGTTTCAATCCTCTTCAATTCATGGATAGCTGTTATCGTACTCTTACCTTTTTGATATGCATGTTGTCTATGATCAAAGCCCTTGCCATTAGCAATGTGTCTGCGTAGATAGAGATCAACCAGCTTTTCCAAATCTTTTAGCATGAATGAACTTAGAGCTATAGGCCTGAAGGCCTTTGCATCCATATAGTCATCCTTACCTGGTTTAGGTATGAATATAACATTTGTGTTCCTCCACGCCAGAGGTATATATCCACCATGAAGACTTGCCCTATATAAGTCAATTAATTTTAAGTATACATTATCCCCTCCTAACTGTATTAGATTGGGG
>JASANE010021666.1:0-20628 GCA_030248225.1 Trileptium ribeirensis
CATTATAGTACAGAAATAAAAAATGTATAGCATACATGCCGCCAGGGGGGGTAGGGGGGGTAACCCCCCCTGAGGTCCGGACCCCCCCTGAGGCCGAAAAGTCCAGGGGGGGTTACCCCCCCCCCCCGGGGTGCGCAGCACAAAACTTGCGCAAATTGTGCCTGCTTGTTGCTAGTGGTGCATATGCAGCTGTAAATTTGTGGAAAGCTTTTTGTTGAAAGACGTCATTCCCTGAAATAAAAGTTAACCGAAATACTTATTTATATACTAACTAGATTTAGACATTGAATGTCTGCTATGGTCCACGGTGGATTAACCACGAACTCAGCACTAAAATAGCACTGGAACACTCCATCGCCGTAGGAGTCGCACCCGATAGCTCAGCAGACAAAAGCCACGGGCGAGCTTTCTTATGCCACAGACCCATACCACATGAAATTGCTCAATTTTTACTTAGTTGTCATTTCATTTGTTTCTGAATATGAGAGATTTCCTATTTGAGAGATCAGTGATTGCTCAAATAATTTACAATTACAATACAACTTATTACATGCACAGAGATGCTTTGTTTAACTGCTTCAGCGGGTTCGTTTTTACCACCGGAAACTATTAACAATAATTTATGTTGTGAACGGCACTCTAATATTTAAATAGTCGCACGCTGGGCTGCGCCAAGACCTGGCATACGACATTGAAACATGACATTACTAATTAGTTTGACATTCTCTGTTCAGCCAGACAAAGCATAAAAAAAGGTCCTCACGAGACCGACCCCCCCTAGACAAATTTGGTCGGCCAGGGGGGTTACCCCCCCGTGGGGGCCTCTACCCCCCCTGGCATGACCGACCGTCGGCATGTATGATGTATAGGAACAGCTACTTCTTAGAAATAATTTCTTCACCGAAATCGAACACCTAAATCCACGTCTTTTTCACCAGCCTTAACCATGTTCGTATTGTATGCTGTTACATTTCTTTCCTGTGTTCGGAACTCTGGCCCTCGTAGTCGTCCAAAATGAGAAATTTCAGCAGTGTAAACATTAACAGCAATTACTGAGTAATCATTCTACCTACTATGGTTATTTTATATATGACAGTCAATAGCAATTTTAGAAAACCAAATGCCCATAACCACTGCATTTTAATCATCCATACGTTGAAAATATCGCGTTAGAATGTTTTTCATTGAAAAGAACGCAAAAATTAGCTCAGAAAAGTATAGCGATGGATAATAATAGGCGTTTTGGACCAATAATTTTGTAACGAAAATAAATTTACAGAGAAAAAACCAAATTGAGGAATGAAATGCTATGCGTGCCAGATATTGTCGTGTGGTATAATAACCATACATGGTCAAGGTCCGAGGTCCCTGCGAAAGCCGGGCCCTGAGGGGAGGGGGTGGAGTGTGGTTGACCTCTTCGGCCCCCACAGATAATATCAGCCGGTTTCGTTTAATGGGTTTGCGGCAGGTTCGGACCCTAACAGTGCTATCCCTGCGTCTCTTCCAGGGTGGGGGTGGTGGGCGTCGTGGCTCCTGTTAAGGGGCTTAGGCGCGGGGCTCAGAGACCTCAGACGGAGATAACTCCCTATATGAGCATGTAAGTACAATATTTTTAGGCATTCTTAGAGATATTCTGTCAAATGAAATGCTGAAATGGTTACTCAATGTGTTTTAATGAAACTTAGTCCTAAATTAAGTACTATAATCCATAATCTTTAGTATTCTACGTTGTGACTTAACGCAGCAGTATAGGATTTGCAAATTAATAGATAACAATCAAGTTGACAAAATATACAAATCTATTGGTACTGCATAATCGGTATAATTACCAATATATACTAATTACAAAGATATTATCTATTGATAATGACTTCTTAGATATTACATCACACTTCATATCATTTCGATGTGTCAGTCAAAAGCTTAGCTGTTCCAACGCTAGGTGTCGGTATAATATAAAATCAAGACTAATTTTTTTCGTAAACTGCCAGGTAGGCAGGTTTTAAATATTACTATAATATACACACTCGAAATCAAAGATGTAGTTTCTTCAAGGGAGCAGCTCTGCAAGATTAAAACTTGGCCTTATATATTGTCTGTAAAATTAAGTTTGTCCTTTCTTGTGTTTGCTACAATTCTTACATACAATTCTTTTTTTTATATCTCCGACCGACGAAGCATAATGTTGTTATGTATCAGATATTTTTGACAAGTCTACCATACACTTATGTATATATATGTATAAATATAAATTTGTTTCCATTTGTTTTTATTAATATATATTTAGTCTTTTACTGTCTTCAAGTTTTTGTTACGGTTCCGTAATTTTTTTTAGTTCATCATCAAATTAAATCCATATATTGGAAGTTTTACAAATACCTGCTTTAGCTATGTTTTAGAAAAATAAATAATATTCAATCTTCGGCCTAAAAATAAACCCTCCGGTTTCTTGGGGCCGATTATTTCTAGAAGCCAGGGGTAGAATAGTAAAACTAAAGATTTGGAAGTGTGTTAACAACAATCGTTTTGCTTATCCGAGCCCGCGAGTCCAATGCATGCTCTTAGGCTGGTAGGCAGGTTACCTCTCCGCTGAGGTGCAGTACCACCTAGTGGCCCCGCAGGCAACCACAGGCAGAGGGCAGCAGTGAAAAAAAATCCCTCCTCCCCAAAAACCCCCCCCTCTCCGACTATTTCTAGAAGCCGCAGGGGCAGAGAAAAAACGGGGGGCACCCCCCAGTCCAATGCATGCTCTTAGGCTGGTAGGCAGGTTACCTCTCCGCTGAGGTGCAGTACCACCTAGTGGCCCCGCAGGTGCTGAACTCACAGGCGTGTAGAGGGCGTCAAACCTCCCACCCCTGCTGACCGGCTGAGCCCCCGGGACCTCAGACTTCCGCTAGGGACCTATATTTCCGCTCTATACCACAATCGAATCAAACCCGAATGATTGCGTTTGAGGGAACTTTATAATAGCAATTATCGAATGCGTCAGCGATCGCGATCCGCCGAGGTGATAGAAAAAAAACAACAAAAATAACCGTCTACAATGCTGTAATTCAACCGATCTTTCATTACGGAAGCGATACGTGCCCTGTCAAATGCGGTAACCTCCATCAGCTAGACACCTTCGAGAACTTTTGCCACCGCGCATGCTTGGGGTGACAAAGTTTAACGGAACTACTAACTCTGATCTGCGTAGAAGGACGGGTCATAATGTGCTGCCACGGAACAGAAACAAGCAAGGTCGTCTTCGTTTACTCAACCATGTTCTACGCATGGCCGAACAGCGAATCCCGAACAAACTGGACACCGCAAATGCCTCAGCCATATGGAAGCGCCCTCGAGGAAGACCATTCCAAATATGGCGATGGCAAGTTATGAGATTGCGAACCGCTCTGCCGCCATGTCTCGTGCCAACTATGGCGCCGTGACCCCATAGCAGAGATCATAGCGGCAGCAATCACATATGCGTGGAGTCATCTTGTAATCGTGGAAGCGCCATGAGATATATGTTACCCAATTGTTTTAACAGAGTTTGCAAAACTATTAAAATTCTAGGTGCCAGCAGGCGCACAAACAAAAATATACCCAATTGGTTTTCTACACAAAATGGTTTTTATAGATCTATCAGATATGTATGTATATATTTTAGATATATTCGATGAGAATCAAACGTCGTATTTATTTTTGCTTCAAACATTCAAAATAGATATATAGTTGTAGTCGCCAGCATTACATGCTCTACAAGACCTGCTCCGTGAAAGCTGTATTTTCTCGTACGGTCTGTTTTCAGTTTGTGACGAAAGTATGGTGTTTTATGAAGCCGTGCATAAGGCCTCTGCGCGTGCATATATTTTGTGTTTGTGTGTATAAATAATAACGAATATGGTTGTCTCTTCTACATTTTTTTCGGGACCGCATTTTGATGTAGGTTACAACAGCAAAACGAATTTGGGCCGACTTGAAGCAGTGCAGTACCATTTCAAGCCGGTCTAACTATGTATAAGTTTACGTGAGGAGTTTTATCAAGCTTTGGAGTTCTATTCTAGTTTTATTGACGTTTCTAAAATAAAGTTTTTCTTGTTCCATGACGGCCATCGGCGTGGATGATCACCTGTTTATAAGCTTTATCCTATTATAAAATATACACAGTAGAGCAACATGCTAGTCAATGTTGGGATGCACTCATAAGTGTTGTCCCCGCGAACTAGGCACCTCTTGATGCGTCGCTGTAAAACCTCGGAATCACATATGGACAGAACTACAGTGCTAAACATTTGGTACTAAATATTTACGAACACAATACTTTCCATATATATATGTATGGACGTGTGGCGCAGTTGTTAGAGCACAGATCTCACAGTCATGAGGTCATGTTTCCAAGTCCTCCTGTACGCATAATCTTCTAGAGAAAGAGACTATGTTGCTTCAGGGTACCAACCTTTTAAATGGGTACGAGCTTGCTCGGAAGGCAAACACCAGTTTCCGCTTCGGAACTGGCATGCCTTGACGACTTGTGCTTCGGCAACTCTTGCTGCGATTGCCAAGAAACAGGAGACCAGGACCCGTAAGTATAACTTGCAAATGAACCGTTTTTAGAAAATTTCAAACAAATTGTCTTCATTGTAATATTCTTCACACCTGCAGCACATCAAACATGTGTAATGCACTGGTAAAAACAACAGATACTCACTTTCGCAAAACGTAAACTAAAGTAGATATTCCAATGCTGTTTTTTACGGAAATTTGAGTTAGCAGCAACGTGTATTTAGAGCGCGGTTAGCAACGACTATAAGGAACGGAGACGATGAATATTTGGAGCGGGGTGGGTATACTACACTTCAAAAGCTTTCCATGACATTTAAGAAAATATTCTTGATTAATTGGGCCACCAGAACACTCGTTTAAATTTCAAAGGACTATTCCTTAATATTTTAAAAAATTATATTTCCAAACCATGGGATTTAGTTAAATTTCAGTAAAAATTCAAAGAATAGTTGTTTACGTGCTTATATTAAATTTTTGGGGGTTCTTTTCCATTATCCCCCCAACCCGTGTTTGCCCAAAAATGATCAGATTCTGGAAATTTTGGTATTTTTGTGAACCTCGAGACCTCCCCTGGTCATTTCAACCAAAAAAATTGAATTTTTAAAATTTTTGATTTCTTCGGGTCCCAAGGGTCTCCCCTAGGGAACCCAGTAAATTTTTTTCTTAAAAATTAGATTTTTACCCACCGTTCGACGCCGCATGACGAGCTGAATCGAATGCTGATATTTTTAATGGAATCCGTCGACCAGATCTTAAGTTATGGCCAAAAAAATCGGCGGCTGAGAGGCTCAGCAATTAAACAGTTTTTGGCCAGAACTTAGGATGCTTTTATTGGATCCAGTCAAAAATAACACCATTAGACTCAGCTCGTCCAGCCGCGTCGAATAGTAGGCAAAAATTCAATTTTTAATAAAAAACTTTTTGGGCTCCCTGGGACCCGAAAAAATCGAAAAAATCTAAAATTTTAAAAATCGAATTTTTTTGGTCGAAATGATCAGGGGAGGTCTCGAGGATGACAAAAATAGCAAAATTTCCAGAATCTGACCATTTTTGGGCAAATGCGAGCTGCGTGGGATAATGGAAAAGAACCTTTTTGGCTTCCCAAGATGTTCATCACTGTTGATCATTAATGAAAAATTATTGTACATATTTTCCCGAATGCGATCTGGTAAATTATTTCAATGAAATAGGTAAACTTAAACTATTCCCATTCACTAAGTTTCCTAAATATATATATTTAGTACTGCAGTGTCAAATTTGGTACCGCAGGATATGTTGGAAACACATTTCTCAAAATTGTAACTGGACAATAAGAAAAATGGCAAAAAATTTTTGTTATCTAAATGGGAAATTTTTTCCCAAAATAATATTTGTGCTCGGAATTTTTTTGTTAAAATCGCATGGAGACAAATACTAGCAAGCTAGTTTATGGATTTAAAGGCCAATATAATGATTTAGTGACTCAGTAATCAACAGTGACGTCTTTTAGTTGGCAGGGCTTAACTCAAAAACAGTCACCTATAGTGATGAGTTGAATACGATTTCCAGTTTGATGGAGGTTGTAAGCAAAATCGCTGCTCCGATGTTATTCCAAATTTTACTCTATTCTAAAGTCTATTTTTGTAGTAAGCCGGCAGAATATGTCTCTGCTTAGCTTAAAAAGCACTGTGTTGCACAAGCACTCTTTTGAAACATATCTGTCCCGAATATAAAAATGACAAACCTGCGTTGCCAACCTGAGATAAATTTGTGGGTCTTTTCGGTTATCCCCCTCCCCTAGTCGGAATTTCGTCAATTTTGAAGTTACAGATAAAATTTTGGTACCAATCGATTCAGCTCGACGAGCTGGTTCAGGAAATATCCATATTACCCACATCCCTGACAAATTTTTTCCGTTTTTTTTGAAGTCCCAATGGTCCCCCTAGGGAACCCAAAAATTTTTTTCTTCGGAATATGGTCATATTGGGTATCATGCGACTCGGCTTGATGAGGCAAGTCGACTAGTGTGTAATTTTTTGACATGTACCCCACCGTTAGAAAGTTATGATGGCCCAAGTAATCTTTAGGGGCCGTACGTTATAACGTTAGAAAAAAGAACAGCTTAGAGCGGGGGGTTCGCGGGGCGGCAGCCCCCCGACTTAGTCTTAGGCTTAGTGTATGTCTCATATAAGGGCCTTAGCTTAAGCTAAGACTAAGGCTTAGGCTTAGTATACCCAGAACGGCATGGCCTGCAATTTATTTCTGCGCCTCAGGGTTACTTGGGCCATCATAACTTTCTAACGGCGGGATAGATTTCAAAAAATTACACACTATTCGACTTGTCTCATCAAGCCGAGTCGAATGATACCCAACACGACCATATTCCGAAGAAAAAAATTTTTGGGTTCCCAAGGGGGGACCATTGGGACCTCAAAAAATCGAGAAAAAATTTTGTCAGGGATGTGGGTAAAATGGGTATTTTCTGAACCAGCTCGTCGAGGTGAATCGATTGGTACCAAAATTTTATCTGTACCTTTAAAATTGACCAAATTCGGGCTGGGGGGATAACATAAAAGACCCAAATTTGTTTTCCTTTAAGGTGTTTCCGTGCATTTTGCTATAAAGCTCTTAATGTGTTTATTACAGCTCGTTTGAGTATGAGTGCGTCATTGATTGAATATTTGTCCATATTAATCTGAAACCATATAATCGCGCACCACTAATGCTTTTATCTCAATCACGATTCAGTACAAGTTAAAATATCTTGAGCACATTGAGATAGGGGCTCTTTACTACATTAAACAATATTAAACGTAACTTGAACAGCGTGTCGAGAAACAAAAATCGTAATAAAAATATCAAATATATAAATTTGCCAAATATATCTTAGGTTCATTGCGGTCTTCATGTTTTTAATACTTTATAGCTGCGTACTGCAAGCAGAAAAACAAGAGGAACTGCTATTTTTTTGCGTTTTTCTTTATGGAAAATTTATTTTCGCATTTAAAATTACGGGTTTTTTACTTAAACAGAGATAATCCATGGTGTAGATTAGAGTGAGAGTCTATGTTTTTATAACATAACATTGTTGTAGGATATACGGGCCAAAATATGAGCGGAAGTTTCACACGCTGTTTATTGATCACCCTACCGGTATTAGCTTTCAAAATGCAAGTAAGCACAACGCAACCAAATCAACGTTATAAGGTGAAGCGAAAAAATGTTTCATCCTGCGATATGCACGAAGCCAACAGGAACTATCTGTGTATTCAGATTTGACAACTTTTATTCTAATTGATAGAACTTAAAATTTCTGTTTTAAGGTTTTCGACGATGAATTCTGCCCAGGTCGAATTTTGTCCTTCAATAATCTTCGTTTTGGTTTTTTTGACAGAATTCGCGTTTTCGACGATGAATTCTGCCCAGGTCGAATTTTGTGCTTCAATAATCTTCTTTTTGGTTTTCAGCAGAATCCGCGTTTTCGACGATGAATTCTGCTCATGTCTAATTTTGTGCTTCAATAATCTTCTTTTTGGTTTTCAGCAGAATCCGCGTTTTCGACGATGAATTCTGCCCAGGTCGAATTTTGTCCTTCAATAATCTTCGTTTTGGTTTTTTTGACAGAATCCGCGTTTTCGACGATGAATTCTGCCCAGGTCGAATTTTGTGCTTCAATAATCTTCTTTTTGGTTTTCAGCAGAATCCGCGTTTTCGACGATGAATTCTGCCCAGGTCGAATTTTGTCCTTCAATAATCTTCGTTTTGGTTTTTTTGACAGAATCCGCGTTTTCGACGATGAATTCTGCCCAGGTCGAATTTTGTGCTTCAATAACCTTCTTTTTGGTTTTCAGCAGAATCCGCGTTTTCGACGATGAATTCTGCTCATGTCTAATTTTGTGCTTCAATAATCTACTTTTTGGTTTTTTCGCAGAATCCGGCGTTTTGTAGGGTTTTTTGAATAGCTACCTGAAGTTATCGAACATATATTACATGAAACCTGCGCTCACCCACATATTCTTACATTACAAATAAACTTTGGATCATGAAAATTGAATTTTTGATTGTGTGCTGGTAAGCTTCATGAGCCGTGCTCATAAAGCATTATTGCGGCCGAGCAATTATTAAACGATTGTATTAAAGTACTACTCTTCGTAAAACGCAGACGACAAACACTGCGATTTTGTTATATTTTTAGCGAAAATATAAAATTTTTCCCGGTTTGTTATTCAGGATTTTTCGTTTAGTATTTTTTTGCAGATAATAATACTCATGGTTGTGTACGATTGAACAGTTTGTACCTTTTTGAAAATCCTTTCTGCAATTTTACTCTTAGTGCTGCTTTTTTCACCATGTGAACGTTTTGCCCCTGTGTATTCATCACGACGATATTATGGTGCACGATCGCCAAAGGATATACTACGCGACATAAACCACAATGCACGGACACCATGTGCTGTTGTATCGTCGACACCGTATATTTAAAACAATTCTAAAAGGCAGGAAAATTATAGAAATTTCAAATTATATAAGCATGTTCATAATATTTCATACACCCTACCATTTATAGTTTTACGTGAGAAAGCCCGGAAAAGTTGTCCCACGTTGGTTGTACTTCTTATAACGCGAAAAATAATCGTTCCCTAACGCTGTCGTGGTCACTAAATCAAATTTGACTGTGTCTACGATACCATACAGAAAAGTCAATGGTGAATTAACTATCAAATTAATTCAAAATAGCAATGATGAACTCTGCACCATATCGAGAACGATGTTACGCAGGCTGTACGTGGACCAAGCTTCTCAGGTGATTTATAACGTAACCTTCGTAAACTTCTAACTAATATTAATTTTACTGGTCAAGAACATCGGATACAAGAACTAAGACAACAACATTAAGCACTGCAGAGATTTAATTTATGGCCCTATAGCATGGCTACGAAAATAATATTACATTCCACTAGCAATGGCACAATTAACGGCAATTTAAGGCTTTCGCCTTCGTCCCGCCGAAAAAAATTTCGCTTATTTGTTTCTTTCAAAACTTGCTCATCATAGCCCCACAGAGATTTTATATCAGGCCAATATATCTATGGTCCTAATCGAATTGGGTCACAGTGGTATTTGCACGTCCATCTGTATAAGACAAGTTTAACACAACAAGATAATGGTATGAAACATGACCAACATGAAAATCTAGCAGCCAGAATAAAAATATCGGCTGAATTTAATTTTTTATGGTAAATGACAAGGATTTAACGAATATGTGAAGGTTTCAATATAATTGAAGATTGTCTTGGGTACTATATACACCGAACATATAACATCTGTACAAAAGATATCTAAGGTCCGTCCGCTTAAGGGATCCGCCCCTACGACTATGTATGTAATCTATATTTGTAAATTGTTTAAAGTCTCATTAAAAATTACATAAAAAAATAGCTAACGTTGTCAAACTCAATCAATTTACGTATACAAAACTTGAAATCCGAGTGGGTTCTTTCTTTATATGGTGTATACGGCACGCAGCGTCGTTTTAGGAATAATTACGATATATTTGTTTTTATAATCTAAGAAATAACTGAGGATATATAGGTATACGGCACTTCATATTTTGTTATCGTTTACAGAAATTCAAAGCAAGATTACATATACAAAAAACGACTACGATACGTATTTGGATAAAAGCTTGTCTTATTAGAGCTTAACGCCGTTTTGTTGCACACTCCTTACACCTTTGCACCCAGTGTACATACGTAAGCAACAACATCAAAGCAAATCATATATGAATAATATACAATATAATGACCATATAATATTCACCGGTTTCGGCTAGCTCCTTACAATAGCCACTATACTCAGAAGCCATCTGTATTTACACTGGCTCACATTTATTAATTATGTGTCGCACTTTGCTCTCGCAGCATGAGCCCTTTGACATATATACGCAAACAATCCCTAGGGAAGTCACTAAAATAAATTTTATATAACGTTTTATTACAAAACATAAAATGGTTCTTTTCCATTATCTCCCCAGCCCGCATTTGACCCCAAATGGTCATATTCTGGAAATTTTGGTTTTTCGTGATCCTCGAGACATTCCCTGATAATTTCGAGCAAAAATTGAATTTAAAAAATTTTTTAGATTATTTCGATTTTTTCGGGTGCCAAGGGTCCCTTCGAATGGTGTCTAAAAATGAAATTTTTAAGAAAAGATTTTTTGGGTTCCCAAGGGGGAGCCTCGGGTCCCAAAAAATCTAAAATTTTAAAAATTCAATTTTTTGGCCGAAATGATCAGGGGAGGTCTCGAGGATCACAAAAGTACCAAAATTTCCAGAATATGACCATTTTTGGGGTGGGAGATAATGGAACAGAACCCATAAAATTTAGGGCAATTGTTTTTTCAAATAAAATGAACGGTTTGTCTTCAAAACAATAATATCATGATTTTCAGATTTGGACTATTATACAGAGCGCCAGCAGTTATATATTGAAAAAAGGAAAGGTTAATGTGGAAAATTTAATGATGAATTAAATCATATTTTTATCACTTGTGATTTTTTTGCGTAAATTTAATATAACGATTTGGTACATGGAACAAAAGGTTCAGATGTTTCACCGGTGTTCGTCACTGAATACGTGTTCTGCGATGAAACTTTTAATATTAAGATATAACAAATATTGTGTGATGCCACTATACCGCTAGGGATTGGCGCCTATAGTTGAGTCTAATTCACTATTCCACTCACCTGTTTATTCCTTGACAAAACTTGACGATAAATGTTTTTCCTATAACATTGGCAAGTTGTTTTATCACTACAACAATGATTTATAAATTTATAAACGATAACTTAGGAGCTTTAGTAGAAACTTTAGACACACGGGATCTATCTTGGCACGAACTGGGGTCAAGTCGTCCTACATTAAAAATTATTCTTGGTATATTTCTTCTTTTCAGTTTATTTTTAACCTGCTGGTTATAATCAGCGTTCTCAAATGACTTTTCTACGAGGTCGTTTATTGATTTGTTTGTTCAGTGTCGACGTTAGCGATTGCACGATAATAGGAAGCTTGCAGTTCGTGAAGCATATATTTTGCGTTTAATATTACTTTATCATAAGCAGCGTTTTCAAATGACTTTTCTACGAGGTCGTTTATGGATATGTTTGTTCAGTGTCGACGTTAGCGATTGCACGATAATAGGAAGTTCGCAGTTCGTGACGCATTTTGCGTTTATTCTTACCGTACTGGTCATAATCAGCGTTTTCAAATGACTTTTCTACGAGGTCGTTTATGGATATGTTTGTTCAGTATCGACGTTAGCGATTGCACGATAATAGGAAACTTGCAGTTCGTGAAGCATATATTTTGCGTTTAATATTACTTTATCATAAGCAGCGTTTTCAAAAGACTTTTCTACGAGTCGTTTATGGATATGTTTGTTCAGTGTCGACGTTAGCGATTGCACGATAATATTAAGTTAGCAGTTCGTGACGCATTTATGCGTTTATTCTTACCGTACTGGTCATAATCAGCGTTTTCAAATGACTTTTCTACGAGGTCGTTTATGGATATGTTTGTTCAGCATCGACGTTAGCGATTGCACGATAATAGGAAGCTTGCAATTCGTGAAGCATATATTTTGCGTTTAATATTACTTTATCATAAGCAGCATTTTCAAATGACTTTTCTACGAGTCGTTTATGGATATGTTTGTTCAGTGTCGACGTTAGCGATTGCACGATAATAGGACGTTCGCAGTTCGTGACGCATTTTGCGTTTATTCTTACCGTACTGGTCATAATCAGCGTTTTCAAATGACTTTTCTACGAGGTCGTTTATGGATATGTTTGTTCAGTATCGACGTTAGCGATTGCACGATAATAGGAAACTTGCAGTTCGTGAAGCATATATTTTGCGTTTAATATTACTTTATCATAAGCAGCGTTTTCAAATGACTTTTCTACGAGTCGTTTATGGATATGTTTGTTCAGTGTCGACGTTAGCGATTGCACGATAATAGGACGTTCGCAGTTCGTGACGCATTTATGCGTTTATTCTTACCGTACTGGTCATAATCAGCGTTTTCAAATGACTTTTCTACGAGGTCGTTTATGGATATGTTTGTTCAGCATCGACGTTAGCGATTGCACGATAATAGGAAACTTGCAGTTTGTGAAGCATATATTTTGCGTTTAATATTACTTTATCATAAGCAGCGTTTTCAAATGACTTTTCTACGAGATCGTTTATGGATATGTTTGTTCAGTGTCGACGTTAGCGATTGCACGATAATAGGAAGTTTGCTGTTCGTTACATTGTGTATATATTAGTTACTTGAGTATATATTATATACATGCATATATATGTTAAAATATGTCACCATAATTTAATATGATCGTATTCTTGAGCAAACACATTTTCACGCCCAAAATTTGACTCCGATGATTTCATATTATCGATATTCTTGAATAATCACATTTTCAAGCTCAAAATGTGTCTACAATTTTATACGATCGATATTCTTGAATAATCACATTTTCACGCTCAAAATGTGTCACCATAATTTCATACGATCGATATTTTTGAGTAATCGCATTTTCACTCCGTAATCAAATTTTCACGCCCAACATGTGTCACCACAATTTAATATGATCGGTATTCTTGAGTAATCACATTTAAACGCCCAAAATGTGTCACCATAATGTCATGAGATCGGTATTCTTGAGTAATCACGTTTTCACGCTCAAAATGTGTCACCAAAATTTCATACGATCGATATTTTTGAGTCTTCACATTTTCACGCCCAAAATGTGTAACCATAATTTCATATGATCGGTATTCTTGAGTAATCACATTTAAACGCCTAAAATGTGTCACCATAATGTCATAAGATCGGTATTCTTGAGTAATTACATTTTCACGCCCAAAATGTGTCACCATAATGTCATAAGATCGGCATTCTTGAGTAATTACATTTTCACGCCCAAAATGTGTCACCACAATTTCATATGATCGATATTCTTGAGTAAACACATTTTCTCGCCCAAATTTTGTCACCACAATTTTGTATGATCGGTATTCTTGAGTAATCACATTTTCACGCCCAAAATGCGTCACCACGATTTCATTATGATCGATATACTTGTGTAATCACATTTTCACGCCCAAAATGTGTCACCATAGTTTCATATGATCGATATTCTTGAGCAATCATATTTCACGCCCAGAATGTATCACCACAATTTCATATGATGGATATTATTGAGTAATCATATTTTGACGCCCAATATGTGTCACCACAATTTCATATGATCGATATTCTTGAGTAATCACATTTTCATGCCCCGAATATATTACCATAATTTCATATGATCGATATTCTTGAGTAATCACATTTTCACGCCCAAAATGAGTCACCAAATTTTCATAAGATAGATATTTTTTAGTTCTTCACATTTTCACGCCCAAAAATGCTTAACCATAATTTCATATGATCGGTATTCTTGAGTAATCACATTTAAACGCCTAAAATGTGTCACCATAATGTCATAAGATCGGTATTCTTGAGTAATTACATTTTCACGCCCAAAATGTGTCACCATAATGTTATAAGATCGGCATTCTTGAGTAATTACATTTTCACGCCCAAAATGTGTCACCATAGTTTCATATGATCGATATTCTTGAGTAAACACATTTTCTCGCCCAAATTTTGTCACCACAATTTTGTATGATCGGTATTCTTGAGTAATCACATTTTCACGCCCAAAATGCGTCACCACGATTTCATTATGATCGATATACTTGTGTAATCACATTTTCACGCCCAAAATGTGTCACCATAGTTTCATATGATCGATATTCTTGAGCAATCATATTTCACGCCCAGAATGTATCACCACAATTTCATATGATGGATATTATTGAGTAATCATATTTTGACGCCCAATATGTGTCACCACAATTTCATATGATCGATATTCTTGAGTAATCACATTTTCATGCCCAGAATATATTACCATAATTTCATATGATCGATATTCTTGAGTAATCACATTTTCACGCCCAAAATGTGTCACCAAAATTTCATACGATCGATATTTTTTAGTCTTCACATTTTCACGCCCAAAATGTGTAACCATAATTTCATATGATCGGTATTCTTGAGTAATCACATTTAAACGCCTAAAATGTGTCACCATAATGTCATAAGATCGGTATTCTTGAGTAATTACATTTTCACGCCCAAAATGTGTCACCATAATGTCATAAGATCGGTATTCTTGAGTAATGACGTTTTCACGCTCAAAATGTGTCACCAAAATTTCATACGATCGATATACTTGTGTAATCACATTTTCACCCCCAAAATGTGTCATCATAATTTCATATGATCGATATTCTTGAGCAATCATATTTCACGCCCAAAATGTATCACCACAATTTCATATGATCGATATTCTTGAGTAATCATATTTTGACGCCCAATATGTGTCACCACAATTTCATATGATCGATATTCTTGAGTAATCACATTTTCATGCCCAAAATGTATTACCATAATTTCATATGATCGATATTCTGGAGTAATCACATTTTCACGCCCAAAATGTGTCACCGTAATTTCATATGATCGGTATTTTTGGGTAATTACATTTTCGCGCACAAAATGTGTTACCACAATTTCATATGATCGATATTCTTAAGTAATCACATTTTCACATCCAAAATGTGTCACCACGATTTGATATGATCGGTATTCTTGAGTAATCATATTTTCACGCCCAATGTGTCACCATAATTTCATATGATCGGTATTCTTGAGTAATCACATTTTCACGCCTAAAATATGTCACCATAATTTCATATGATCGGTATTCTTGAGTAATTACATGTTCACGCACAAAATGTGTCACCACAATTTCATATGATCGGTATTCTTGAGTAATCACATTTTCGCACCCAAAATGTGTCACCACAATTTCATATGATCGATATTCTTGAGTAATCACATTTTCACGCCCAAAATGTGTTACCGTAATTTCATATGATCGAGATTCTTGAGTAATGACATTTTCATACCTAAAATGTGTCTTCAGACATGTCATCGTGCACTGCGTAAGCCATCCCGAAGAGAGCGGAAGAGGACCGTGTTGTTATGAAATTTCTATAACGATATGAACTCAGTGTCGCTCATGTGCGGCAAAGGAAGAAATGAAGCGATGTGCAATGCCGATAATAAGGACTAGATAAAGTTACTGATTTGATTTGAAAAACTTTAGTATAATAATTATGTATCAAACCCGATTTGGATATATATATGATTCGAAATTTATTGATTTATGGAACTCAAAAATTATTACCAATGATTCTTAATCAGTTTGTTTTATTTTACGAGTTACACAGTTTACGATTGTATACCTCCAATATTGTACAGTTTGAGGGCTAAAGTGCGTCCATACATAAATACAGGTGAATTGAGCACGTTGCCGATAACTATGATTATCCACTTTTTGCTTTGAAATAAATACAGGTATCTTTTAAGCACTACTAAACACCGTTTTGACTTGAGTACAAAAATATTCCACAGTAGAATATAAAACATTAACGTCGTCGATTTATCTCACTTCTGCACTAACAATTTTGTGTTTTAAGCATTTTTAATAAATATTTTCTGTCGTTTCTTCAATCGTTTCTATTATAAATTGCTCCTCTGTCTTTGTTGCCTGGGCCTTTATGACTTTATTTATTCGCTTTATTATGATGAAGACGGTCATGTTACGATTGTACTATTTTAAAGCTATCTATAAATATCAGCTACTATTCAGACTAATGAAATGCGAAAAATGTGAGCGAAATGTCAATGGGTTGGTAAATAATAATATCGCTAAGATTTGAGCAAATTTGCCTACAATAAAAGGTATAATCGTCGTTTCGGAATAGCTCGAATTTGCTACGTATTAATTTGATTGTTTAAAAATGTATTTCTGCGATTTTAACGCACAAATCGAAAATGGCTAAAGCTCAATGTTGTATAGCCAGCTCAGACCCAAATAGCCCAAATTGCACTTCAGCGTCTTTTAGATTCAAACTTGACAATCAACTCGCAATACCATTCGCTCAATGTGCCTTGAAATTGCCTGACAATCAAAATCGAATCGGTATGGTGTTCGCATCATTAACTCGGGCTAAATTTATATGCCATTCATGTCATAATAAATGCAACATCTTTCCAAATTGCCTGATTTTATGTCCGTATTATGATTATCTCACATATATAAAGCATATAGAATAGAATGTATAATCAGCATTTCGGAACAGCTCGAATTTGTTAAGAATTAATTCTGTTGTAGCATGTGAGTAGAATTATAAAGATATTTTAAATTTTCGAAACCGCATTAATTCTAAAAATTCAAACATGCAAAAGTACTCGTGACACGACTCTGTAATTTAGGGCTCGTGTTTGCAAACATTTCTACCGTGAAAGGTGAAGCAGCTAAAAATGAAGCTTATTTTTAGCCAAAATAAATATTTGATGCACATGCTGAACTGGAAACATTTATGCTTAAACCAATTTTTGTTTGTGTAATGGAAGAACGATTAAATTATTTGGGCTAACTTTAATCAAAATGTCGGCCATCGCTCTATTATATAACCGCACAGTGTAACACATTTGATACTGCATGCATTGTGGAAGCAATACTTTAACCGAGTTTGTTGTGCATCGTTTGTTTTCAAGTGTGTTGCTTTTTCCTCGAATTGCAAGGTTCTTTAATGAACCAAGTAGCAGCTTCCAAATAGCGTAGTGGCTAGCGTACAAAGCACGTAGGCAAACTATCCAGGTTCAATCTGCTGCTGCGGCAAAAGTTTGGTCAATGTCTTACGAAATTCAAATTAATGCATATAGAAAAATGAGAATTGGTATACGCCTGTAAACTCAAGCTGACCCCGCCAACCATCCTATTTTGTATTTTTGCATAAAATTTGTTACGGAACGTTTTTTGATCAATTGAATTCCGGCGTAAAACTGTTCGCGAATACAGCACTTGCGATTGAAATTAACCATTTTGTGTTCGCGAAAATTCAATTAAAATCACCCAACTTTTTGAGAACGAAAATTTGTCGACTTGATTGTGGGGTCACTTTTGCATTAAATTTGTTCGCGAACACTTTATAATCCAATTTAAACGATAATGCATTAGGGAACAGAATTTCTGCAAATTGAAATCGCCGAAATTCTGTTCGAACACAAGGTCTAATTTCTGGCACTTGAATTTGATTTTGCCAATTTTCGGTTAGCGAAAAACCGAACGAAATTAAGCCATTTTTCCGTAACAAAGGTTTGTGATTCGATATCGGTAACGACAAAATAGGATAGTTGGCGGGGTCACCTTAAGTTTACTCACACATTAACTATATATTGAAAGCTTCCCTGTTACCACCGTGTCCACTGCTGTATGGAATATCTGCAATATTCGCTTTGTATATAATATTCAGTATGCTCCCAGAATAGTGGCATTTACGCTGAAACGATACGAAGATAAAAGCGTTATTACCGTTGGGTGTATATAGACATTAATTCAGCTATAAAATCATTGGAGTCTTACTAAAATACTAACGTGGGCAGTACTATAGCAGGGTATGCCATGAAAATAGCCACCGACAACAGGGATTTACTCGTAAATAACAGCTAACCAAGACTAGAAATGTAGTAAAATGTAGTTTTATATTTATTACCGTATAAATTTATCCTAAGCTATATTATCCTGTTGTTGAGCCGCTATATGCAGCAATAAAATGCAATGTTTATTGCAACAACTATCATTCGAGAACCGATTGACGGAGTTTCCTAATTTTTACTATTCAATGCGATAATTCATAGAATGGCACATACAAGGAAAATTATTTATTGTATCTTCTTTCGTTTGCAAGCAGTAGTCGACCAAAACCCTTATATCAGGTCAAAATTAGTTCATATTAAGACGTTATCGTCTATAGTCTATAAAGCTGCAAACATAATGCGTTAAAAATTCTTTCCAAGGTACGTGGCATAAACCCGCTTACCTGTAGTGTGCATATAAACCAAATGAGACCTGTATGGGAACATAACGTTATGAAAACGCAATATTTTGCAACAACACATTGTCGGCTCAGTTGCTGTTATTTATAACTTGAGATTGGTTGGTACCATTTGGTAGCAGTTTCTTCCCTCATTTTCCTCCTTGTTGCAGGAGGATAGAAACACTTTCAATAATTCGAAAACATACTTGTACTAAAATACTAAACGCACACGCCATTCCCACTTGACCAACGCCAACAATGGTAACTTTGCCGTGAATTGTTTCATGTAACGGTGCAATTTCTTTGAATAAGCCTTCCATCTCATGAACTACCGTAGACATAATTACTTAGCTAGTAAATAATAAATTATATTAGTTCAACAAATATATATGTAGTTTGGAACTACTGTCTACATTTACTTTCAATTCTCTCAATAATAATTCTACAACGTAAGTTTCTATAATTATATATTTCATAAAGAAATACTGAAAATATAGATTTTATACCAATACGGAAATTGTCTGAAATGTGTGCCACCATGTTTTAGTATGATAAGATAGAATAAATTGCTGTATTCGAAAGTTATAATGCTTGAGTATTGAAATATTTCATGTACAGATATACATAGCACGAACAATTTATTACCTGTTTTTCGCGACCTATAGTTGACCTAGAAGTAGCCGTTTTTAATTTTATCGCATATAGATCAATTCAATGAAACGGTAAGAGACAAAATATGCGTAATTTTTTATTTCAAATATAAAGTTTGGATGGATAATAAAAGGTGGCACCACTACTAACTCAAAAACTACATGCGCATTTCAACATAGGACATATGTACCATAAATATTTATTTTACGTGAACCAACCATTTCTAAGTAATATTTGATAACAGCTATATTTACCTTAAATTTCCCAAAAGCACAGGCATTTCGCTGGTTGAGACATTGTTGCTTATTTTTGACAGCTTTAATCTAATGGTGTTCGTGCTATGTACGTGCCAACCAAATGGTACCAACCAATCTCAAGTTATAAATAACAGCAACTGAGCCGACAATGTGTTGTTGCAAAATATCGGGTTTTAACAACGTTATGTTCCCATACAGGTCTCATTTGGTTTATATGCACACTACAGGTAAGCGGGTTTATGCCACGTACCTTGGAAAATTTTTTAACGCATTATGTTTGCAGCTTTATAGACTATAGACGATAACGTCTTAATATGAACTAATTTTGACCTGATATAAGGGTTTTGGTCGACTACTGCTTGCAAACGAAAGAAGATACAATAAATAATTTTCCTTGTATGTGCCATTCTATGAATTATCGCATTGAATAGTAAAAATTAGGAAACTCCGTCAATCGGTTCTCGAATGATAGTTGTTGCAATAAACATTGGATTTTATTGCTGCATATAGCAGCTAGACAACAGGATAATATAGCTTAGGATAAATTTACTCGGTAATAAATATAAAACTACATTTTACTACATTTCTCTTCTTGGTTAGCTGTTATTTACGAGTAAATCCCTGTTGTCGGTGGCTATTTTCATGGCATACCCTGCTATGGTATAATGCCCACGTTAGTATTTTCCGTAAGACTCCAATAATTTTATAGCTGAATTAATGTCTATATACACCCAACGGTAATAACGCTTTTATCTTCGTATCGTTTAAGCGTAAATGCCACTATTCTGGGAGCATACTGAATATTATATACAAAGCGAATATTTGCAGATATTCCATACGGCATGGAGCACGGTGGCATTAACAGGGAAGCTTTCAATATATAGTTAATGTGTGAGTAAACTTAAGGTGACCCCGCCAACTATCCTATTTTGTCGTTACCGATATCGAATCACAAACCTTTGTTACGGAAAAATGGCTTAATTTCGTTCGGTTTTTCGCTAACCGAAACCTGACAAAATCAAATTCAAGTGCCAGAAATTAGACCTTGTGTTCGAACAGAATTTCGGCGATTTCAATTTCCAGAAATTCTGTTCCCTAATGAGCAATACGAAACTGAACGAAGAACGCCACAAGA
>JASANE010021667.1:0-13173 GCA_030248225.1 Trileptium ribeirensis
TAGTTCTTATTTAATAAATTATGTTATAAAACATTGTGTTATCGTTGAGCTGATATTGACAACCTGCGCATCGTAAAGGTGTTAAACATGCAGGAAAGTCTTAAAAGGAATGTGTGTTGTTTCAATCTTTTGCAATGGATGCTAAGTTGAAAGCAATTTATTACGACGCTACCAACGTTGCGGGGTTTTCAACTGCACCGAAACTATTCACTGAAGCTAGAAAGCAAGGTGTTAATGTTACGTTAAGAAAAGTACAAGATTGATTATGTGGTCAGGAGACAAATACTTTACACAAACCTAGAAGATTAAGATATAAACGTAGACGTACTGTTGTCAAAGGTTTAAATGATTTATTTCAGGCCGATTTAGCTGATATGAGTAACCTATCAACATATAATGATGGTATAAAATATTTTCTTGTGGTTATTGATTGTTTTTCAAAGTATGCATGGGTGGTGTCGTATGAGATTTGGCTCCCCCATAATATTTTGCCCCCTATAAGGCATGATATTTGGCCCCCATGATATTTTGCCCCTATGAGATTTGGCCCCCTTGAATAATAGAGTATAATATTTGGCCCCCCGTGATATTTGCCCCCCCCCATGTTAGATAGCGTTATATGGCCGACTTGTTTTATATTAACCTTTTTATTTTGAGACAGTATTCCAAATACTAATAATACAACTAGTTTGATATATACAGTTTCACATGGACTCCGTCGAATATGAACAATATTTCACATATATGGATGGGGTTCAAAGTGGTCAGGCTCGGTACCCATCCGATGATTTGACAAAGGAAGGAGAATCGCAATTTTTGTAAAGCGTTGCAACGGAGTACCTGACACGCTGGACTGAGGTATGGGCTATTCCCGATAAGACAGCAACAACCATTGCAAAATGTGTTATGGGTCTGGTATATCGTTACGGAGTAATGGAACTGCTTCAAACTGACCAGGGGACAGAATTCTGTAACAAGTTGAACGATACTCTATGTGAGTCTTTGGGTATCAAGAGAGCAGTGTCCACCGCATATCATCCTCAGACGCAGGGGCTAGCTGAGCGGTTCAACCAGACACTGGAGACGCAGCTAATGAAAGTATGCAACAGTGCAAGAACGGACTGGGATCTGAAGCTTCAGCCCGTCTTGGACTCCGTCGAATATGAACAATATTTCACATATATGGATGGGGTTCAAAGTGGTCAGGCTCGGTACCCATCCGATGATATGACAAAGGAAGGAGAAGCGCAATTTTTGTAAAACGTTGCAACGGAGTACCTGACACGCTGGCCTGAGGTATGGGCTATTCCCGATAAGACAGCAACAACCATTGCAAAATGTGTTCTGGGTCTGGTATATCGTTACGGAGTAATGGAACTGCTTCAAACTGACCAGGGGACAGAATTCTGTAACAAGTTGAACGATACTCTATGTGAGTCTTTGGGTATCAAGAGAGCAGTGTCCACCGCATATCATCCTCAGACGCAGGGGCTAGCTGAGCGGTTCAACCAGACACTGGAGACGCAGCTAATGAAAGTATGCAACAGTGCAAGAACGGACTGGGATCTGAAGCTTCAGCCCGTCTTGTTTTCCTACAGAACTAACAGAAAATGTATTGAGAGTACGACAGAATATATTTCCTATGATGAACAGTTGTTTGTATATTCTTAAAAAGGATTTATTCAAGAAAATACGAAAATGTCTCGAAACGTTGAACGTAATTCACCCGCGTTACAGTTTCTTTCTGGACCATCGTCTAAACTTGTAGCAGCTGTTATCAAAGTTGCACCCCTATCACTAATTCACGCATTTGTGGAGATTGCATATAATTCATTACAAAACAGCAAAATCAAACGCAAAGTTCTTAAAAGCATTGGAAGCAAACGTATTTCAATTTCTGAAAAGAAAAAGTTACTCAAACCTACTGTGGTTAAACATTTGATTAATTATTTTAATAAACATTATGGCACGTAAGATGGCAGTGGTACCGGTTAGCTGGTTGGATATTATGAAGAATGGAGGATTGCAAGATAAAGAACTAATAAAAAATGAAGTGACTGTATATGAAACTGGAGAAAAACCAGATTTATCACTAATGTTTCTTAAAAATTTACGATCTAAAGCTAAATTGATGTTAAACAATATAAAAGATTTAAAGTTGAATGATAACAACCAAGTGATTTACCCGGATAAGACTGTTGGTTCCAATATATTTGATTTGGTCAAATACTTTATCTCAGATGTCAACTTTTCACCCCACGACCTTTAGATTCAGATAAATTTGAAACACTTCTTAGAGGTGTAGCTTTGTCAGCCTTTGGCAGGAAAGGTAAAGTAGCTGAGCAGAAAACCAAATGGAGAACACTTTATTCTTAAAAAGACAACAAAGCAGCTACTAATCAATCATGGAGGTTGTTGTTGATTGTGATCTGAGCGAACCAGTTATCGAGTTTCCGACAGCATTTTGTGGAACTAAGGTTACAGTACTGGATATAGAGCTTCCTGATAAGTATGTAAACATAGAGGGAGGTACCATTGAATACTTTACAAACAAATCTTGGAAACAATTTAAGGTAGAAAAAGGATACTATACAGTCAATAATCTCTTATCATACCTAAACATGTTCAGCACAAGCATAGAGTTTACAGTTAACCCCTGCCGTGATATGGTTAGTGTATATTTGCTAGATAACGCAGAAATAAAATTATTTCCTGAAATTCAGGTGATGTTTGGCTTTGAGAATGCACATTTAAAAATGGTAAGCACATTGGGGATAAATGCTTGGATCTTGGAAAGTGCAAACCCACGTTTCTAATGGCTTCATTTGTGAATGATCGATTGTCAACGGAAGATATAAACCACTGGTACATGTAATGCAGGAGTAAACTTAAGGTGCGCCCCTTACCATCCTCTTTTGACATCACCGATTGACGATCGCTTGTTCGGGGTACCGAAGATCCGTAGCAGTGTAAAGGAACATAAATTAGGCCTACTTGAAAACTAACCAAAAACGTTAAGGAACAAAATTTGGTCTGATTAATAAGTCATCTTAAAATGAAATGTAACGTCTCATTTGCCGTTTCAGAGTTAGAGCTTTGCATGGTTTGCGAACACGGAGACGCACTACATTGTGCAGTGTTCGCGAACCTTAATGTTACTCACTATATTGTTAACTGTTCGCGAACATTAAGTTTTAGATATAGATTACCTTCTGAATTTTTTGTGTTCACGAATGATCTACGTTTGTACTTGAGTTCGCGAACATATGTAGTAATGTTTTTAATGCATAGGCTATGGTGGCCTGGCTATTTTGCATCGTACGTAGGGTAGTAATAAGTATGGCGCATTACATGCTCATAAGGGGCAGGTGGGTTTCCCCTTGAGATTCCGACATTTCCCCCAGAGGGCCCGGCTACTCCCTGTTGACAGGCGTCTGACCCGTCCTCTGGAGGTGCCGGATCCGTCGGTGTTTTTGCGGAGCCAAAGGCCTCTCTCCCCACCGGGAGCATAGCCGAGACTTTGGATTTCGATTCATTTATATTAATGTTACCTCGTTATTTATGTTGCTATGTTCATTTTTAATTAGGACACCGACACTCTACATCATCGTCTGCATCTATAAATGCTGTTAGTCATCAATTTTGTTAATTTGAGCAGAATGATTTATAAAAAAACTGAGTTAGAATTTTTAAAACAAATTTAAAAATAAGTTTGACTGTACAACAGCAATGTTACGCGCTTGCAGAATCCGGGGTGTAGTCAGAAAATTTTAGCTGGGGGCACCTGTGCATTATAGGAGTCGATGGGATAAATCGATGTGCAACCTGAAAAAATAACTTTGGCAGCTAGAAATCGGTAATAAGCGACAAAACCTTTGAACACGGCCTAACAATGCCACCCTCCAGTGACGACGCACCTTGTAGTATATAACGTAAACATAACTACACATGCGTCTACAGATCGTCGTCCAGACATATGTATTGTTTTAGTTTGTCTGTAAGAAGTTGTTGTTCTATTGTTTAGTTTGTTATTTTAGACGATAAGCTTGTAAATATATGTTATTCTGTGCCAGCGTGAACTGGTTACATAACGCAAATACTACTAGTCATAAAATAGCCACGTCAAACTTCACAACACCACCATGAAAACTAAGTATTGTTTACATAAACAGAGGGCAGAAAACAAAACAACATAAATTTGACTACGAACATGAGATCCCTTAGCTAAAATGCGTGATTAATCATGAGCTTGCATCTAGGTTGTTCTTTTGTCAAGAAAGTTTACGATCCCAATACCAATACCGTGCAAAACTGCAGTTTTATATGATGTGTGTGGACACGATTTGTTATACAGGAAAACACGGTCGCAATTTATGACCGCGTTCCCTAGAAACGCGATCAATACCCCTTTTTTGACCGTACACATTATGCGCTAATAGATCGCGGTAGGCAGCAGTACGACTCCACAAGGAACACCGAATCGCAAGCTGAATATAAATATTTTGATAACGTGCGCAGTTTTGACATTATCGGCATAAGCTGACATGACATTTCATTGAAGAAATAATGTTCTTGTGTTTATAACTGCGAGGAATTCTATATTTGGTCAGATATATTTTATCCGAAGCAATTTTGTTTGTCTTTACTGTGTGTGGAATGTGACAAAACTTGTTTTAATTTTGTTGAGCAATCTGCCACAGTAGTTTTGCGTGCTTCGTTTGCAGCGTAATAGTAAACGGTTTTAAGCTGATAGCATTCAAATTGGAGATATTCAATCTTTGCAGTTGCTGGGAGGAACCGTATTTATCTGTAAATTGTTGTGCATCTATTTTGTTGCACGTTTTACATAACATTTGCTAGTCGCAAGCTGAATATAAATATTTGGTAACGTGAGCAGTTTTGACATTATCGGCATAAGCTAACATTATGTGGCATTGAAGTAATAATGCTCTACTGCTTATAACGGCGAGCACTTCAATATTTTTGCATATATATTACATTCGAAGCATTTTTGTTCATGTTTACTACGTGTGGAAAGTGAGAAAACTTGTTTTAATTACGTTTAGCAATCTGGCTAGGTAGTTTTGTGTGCCTCCTTAGCCGTATAATAGTAAACGGTTTTAAGCTGATAGGGTTCAAATGGCAATATTCAATCTTTGGAGTTGCCGGGAAGAACCGTATTCATGTGTAAATTGTTGTGCATCTATTCTGTTGCGCGTTTTCATAAAAATTTCTAGTCGCAAGCTGAATATAAATACTTTTATAACGGGCGCAGTTTTGACAGTATCAGCATAAGGTGATATGACGTGGCATTGAAGTAATAATGCTCTACTACTTATACCGGCGAGGACTTCAATATTTTTTCCACATATATCTTATCCGAAGCATTTTTGTTTATATGTATTGTGTGTGGAAAGTGACAAAATTTGTTTTATTTTTGTTTAATAATCTGGCACAGTAGTTTTGCTGGCTTCGTTTGCAGCGTAGTAGTAAACGGTTTTAAGCTGATAGCGTTGAACTTGCGAGATATTCAATCTTTGGCGTTGCCGGGAGGAACCGTATTCATCTATAAATTACTGTATTGCGTTTTACATAACATTTGCTAGTCGCAAGCTGAATATAAATATTTTGATAACGTGCTCAGGTTTGACATTATCGGTATAAAGCTGACATGCCGTAGCATTGAAGTAATAATATTATGTTTATAAGCATTGCTAGTGTTTATTTTCCGACATTTAGTAAACATTTAACGTGTTTCCTTGTTAATGCTATTGGGCGGATAGTCTCGCAATGTGGTGTGATGTAACGATACATTCTCTGACGTGTCTTGTAAGCTAACAACGTGTGAGATCCGTTCGTGCTCAAAATTGCTTGATAACAGCACACCTTCATATTTGCCGAGCAATAGAGCTTACACGTATCGTTTAAACCCCTCGTTTTATTTAAATTGTAGCTACCTGATCCCTGAGTACTTACGATGTGATGGGCCATGTCACCCTCGTCAGGTCTTAGTGTAAGAGTAATATATCGGCAGGATAGGTACAGAAGGCAGTATATCGAGAAAACAATAGCATGCATTTCACTTCTACCCCATAAAGTTACATTAGTCATCAGTCCTATTTGATACAAATCATACATACTAAGGGGCTCCCCCAAGTCCCGGAGCTCCCCCCTGAGGGTGCCATCCTGCTTTCTAAGATGACCCCTCAGAAGACATCGAGTCGTCAGTATATATAGATGCTACATTTTATAGTACGTTCCGAACACGATTTAGTTAAGGATGCATGTTCAGGAACAATAAATACTTTCAATATTTTAACTACAAGAACACTATATATACTATAATATATGTTCGCGAACATATGGATCTTGTAATATGTATTTGTTCGCGAACAAAATTTTTACTACATACCGTTACAACGCCTGTTCAAGAACAAAGTAGAACAATACGCAACACATGTAATGTTCGCGAACTACTCGTATTATAATTAACGAAACGAAATGTGTTAGCGTAATGAAAAATACGGAATGCGTGTTGCCACGTTGTGCGATGAGAACGAATTTGTGGCCAAACATCAAACAGGTGCATTGTGTTGGCGAACAGAAATTACGCCGTTTTGCAATCAGTCGCTCTGCGTACGCGAACGGAGATTTTTGAATTTGGAATTGGCTAATGCAATAAATATTTTGTTGTCTAACAGTGTTTTGTACATAGTGTCAAAAGAGGATGGTAGAGGGCGCACCTTAAGTTTACTCCTGCATAATATCAGCACCCAAAAATACCATGTCGTTAGACATGAATAATTGTATGTTTAAAGTGCTTAGATTTGAGGTCGTCGACTGTGAGTTCAAACCCGTTGAGTTCTTTCAAGGTGCAAAAATTGTTATTCGATTGTGGTTTAGTTCTTAAAAAGGATTAATGTAAATTAAATACATGCTAAAAATGGCGCTACCTTTATGCTTTAATTCATCAAGGCAACTAGCACTCAAAAACGTTAAGAAAAATGTAAAGAAGAAAAGTCTTAAAAAGGATCACAAGAAGAAGAAAATCAAACATGGCAAACGTATGCGGCGTCGAAAAACTTAACTGGCAGGGAAATCAATACCCCGTTCAGCAATCGATAATCTCAACACAGCTGGTGGAAGTGGCATGTGAAACAACGTTACCGAGCAGCGACGCGGATGATTTATTTCGTTTTAAAATTGGTGAAAGTGCTTTTGATTTATTTGATATATCAAAAATATTTGTATATATTGAATTTCAAATACTGAAAGGTAATGGTAAGGAGATTAAGGACGCAAACCTTAATTTTGCACCATATAATATGTGTGGTTATGCACTATTCTCGTCAGTTGAAATGAACATTAATGGTGAACCTATAACATTCACCCAAAAGCATTATCCGTGCATGACATATATATTAGGCATGCTACATATGAGTGAAGATCAAAGGAAGCAATATTTAGCGGGCTGTCTCTACAAACCAGATCAGACGTACATGTTTGATGATCTACCAGATAATGAAGGTTCCGTTTATAGAAATGTGCTGACTGCAATGTCACAAAAATGTGAAATTTACTTTCCTATCATTACAGACGCACATTTGACACCCACCTACCTACCCCCGAAAAGTAGACTAGAGTTTAAATTTACTCGAAGTTCACCATCACAGTAAATAAAGGGTTACAGAATGTGGATTGGACAATTTTCAAAGGAGCACCACCACGTAGAATATACATTTGGGGCATAACGCAAGAAGCATATGCTGGTGCACCAAAGTCAAAGTTATTTAAATAAAGTTTACCAGATATGAATAGCTTTACAGTGTTTATGAATGATGATAGATACCCATGCAATATATCTACCGTGCAAAGCTGGTAATGACATGAGGTTATTTTATAATACATTGCATGCATTAAATAGCAGAACAGAAAATTTGGGATTCAGTGAAGTCGGTTTTCGACACGGTGAAGGTTATCAAATGTTTAGTATCGATTTAAGCAAAGATCACAGTAGTGATTGTAATTATATTTCAAATCCATTAGATGAACAGGTAAGACTATCAATAGATTTTGTAGAGGAGGTGAAACATGCAATTGTGATATTTGCAATGGGAGAGTTTACCTCTGAACTATATATTAACGAAAAAAGGAAGTGTCTTGGAATAAAATGTCTTAAAAGGTCTAAAAATACACTTATATGAAGCATGGATAAAAACGTTTGATTGCATTATATGCTGCATTACTTATAACAATTATTGGTGAGACGGTTATATTGACGTTAAGTGTAAAGCGTACCACTAGGTGTAATTGTACGAAATCTTCGAAGATTGGACAAACGGATCGAGTGAAAAATGGAACCCAGCAAGGGGTGATGATATTAATTGGATCAATAAAACATCATCAAATCTACACTTCAACGTTCGACTCAAGCTACCGAAAAGTCTTAAATAGAGCGCACATATGGTGTATTTATTCGACGTATTTGAACATTTGTATATGCATTTATTTGATACCATATCAACACGGACTGATATTGGTTCGATCGGTTGGTATTTATCGTGGATACACATTCAGCAACCATTATATGGGAGCAAGATTTATGAAACATCTGGCAATGTTCGATTTGGATAAAGTGCTTCATCAACGATACATTGGAATTAATATTCGTAAAGCGTATGGAGCAATACGTGCGCAACGTTTATCTTCAAAAGGAGATTGGTTATTGGCAAGCTAAGGTGGATGAATTTCGACGTCAATGTCAAGCAACAGGCGAGGACGATTGAAGCAGGAAGAAAATTTGATCAGAGTTCAACGAAAAGGGCAGGCGATTATCAAATCGGTGTAATTTATAATGAAGAACAGAAACAGTTTTAAACAGTGTTTGTATAAATTATCATTGTCATACCCCATGTTATATGTTGATCATTATGATGATATTATTAAATTGTGTTATATGTTTGATTTGATGTAAAAAACATAATGGTAGCCGATACCGTGTATTCGGTATAAAACCATCTGATTATTCCCTTGGCAGGGATGAAATGTCTTAAAAAGGGTTACATGTATGTGAAATAAAATAACCATGGAGCTCCAGTTTAGCGAACGTTTTGTCAAAACACATACAAGACATTATGTGCGTGTAAGTTCACCCTTGATTGGTGACTACAAACGAAATGTACTCGAGACGGTATTTAACGGCGACGAGCATTCTCATCGACCTGACAGCCGCGCAGAACACTTTAAAAGTTTCAACAAAGTAGTTGGATTCTTGGGCTTGAACATAGAACCAGGTCATATACTTTGTGTGATTACAGAAGATAATATTGTCATAACGGCATATGTATACTCTCAATCAGTTCACGCGAGGAAGAAAAAGTGGAAATTGAAGCAGTTATGTTATTCCTGAAGATATTTTATCTGTGTAAATGTATTTTTCCCAATAAACACGTAGCGGCAGCCTACAGCCGCCTGATGAGGCCCTTGGTACGGCCGAAACGTTTGAACTAGCAATATACATCAAATTAAGTCTGTTTATTACAGTATTTATGTATAGCAAGCCAAAATCCAATTCAAAGCTATATGTATGTTTATGTGTGTATTGTATTTATATTTCAGTATATATATATGTTTATATATATATATACAGTAGATATGTATACCCACACATATATACATATAAATAATAGCAACCCCCAACATACCTTCACCAACCGCCGACCTCCGCCGGCAGGCGGAGGTGGGGGCAAAAGTATCTTATTTCATCTACTCATACTACTGGAACTTTTCCATGCATATATGTAATCCTCTATAAACAATATGCAAGAATTTTGAACCAAGCTAGAACCATCGTGTCACGTTTAAGCATACAACATATAGGTTTGATATTAAAGCACTATGTATAAATTTTTAATGATAGACGTCAAAGCCAGCGGTCGCCCAGCGCAAATATAGCATAGTCCTGCTATGTTTAACCTGCACAGAAACAGCTTATGCTTAATATATTAAGCATAACCTTATACTTAATAAATGTCTAGCATAATTTTGCGTAATTTTAAGCATAATTATGGTTATTGCAAACTTTTAGCAAAATTTGATGCTTGATATTGAGCTTTATTAATGCCAACTAACATCTCACCATATTTGTTCTAAATAACTTAAGTAGCAAAAAAGCTGAAAATTTTACTTAATATTTAGCAATAGTATGCTTAAATTTTAAGTGTTTCAGCATAATTCTGCTTAATATTAAGCTTAATTTATGTTAAACATTTTATGAGCATATTTATAATAATTATGCTAAATACTTAGCATAGTTATGTTTAAAAAGTAAAATAAGTTTCTGCTTAATATTTAGCAAAGTTTAGGGACTGCAAGATATTTAGCATAGTTATGTCTTAAAATTACCATAGTATAGCTAGATATTCAACATTAGCATTTAGAGTACATGCGTATGATTCGTCACTTGCTAGTATAGACACTTTGGCAAGACCTTCAGATAAGAACTGTTTTTGAACAAATGCCAAAGAAATATTTTCGAACATTACATTAATGTCGTAGTAAAATAAGCTTCTTGACAGTGAGTTGTCTATTTGCCGTCGCCTAGGCGTTGAGTCGTTAGCCGGCTTGTTGAGCCGTCGGCCTGCCGTTGAGCTGTCGGCCGGCCGCTGAGCCGTCGGCCTGCCGTTGAGCCGTCGGCCGGCCGTTGAGCCGTCGGCCGGCGGTTGAGCCGTCGGCCGGCGGTTGAGCCGTCGGCCGGCGGTTGAGCCGTCGGCCGGCGGTTGAGCCGTCGGCCGGCCGTTGAGCCGTCGGCTGGCCGTTGAGCCGTCGGCCGGCCGTTGAGCCGTCGGCCGGCCGTTGAGCCGTCGGCCGGCCGTTGAGCCGGCGGCCGGCCGTTGAGCCGTCGACCGGCCGTTGAGCCGTCGGCCGGCCGTTGAGCCGTCGGCCGTCCGTTGAGCTATCGGCCGGCCGTTGAGCCGTCGGCTGGTCGCTGAGCCGTCGGCTGGTCGCTGAGCCGTCGGCCGGCCGTTGAGCCGTCGGCCGCCCGTTGAGCCGTCGGCCGGCCGTTGAGCCGTCGGCCTACTGTTGGGTCGTCGGGGACCGTTGAGCCGTCGGCCGGCCGTTGAGCCGTCGGCCGGCCGTTGAGCCGTCGGCCGGCCGTTGTGCCGTCGGCCGTCCGTTGAGCTATCGGCCGGCCGTTGAGCCGTCGGCTGGTCGCTGAGCCGTCGGCCGGCCGTTGAGCCGTCGGCCGGCCGTTGAGCCGTCGGCCTACCGTTGGGTCGTCGGGCGGCCGTTGGGTCGTCGTCCGGCCGTTGAGCCGTCGTCCGGCCGTTGAGCCGTCGTCCGGCCGTTGAGCCGTCGGCCGGCTGTTGAGCCGTCGTCCGGCCGTTGAGCCGTCGGCCGGCTGTTGAGCCGTCGGCCGGCTGTTGAGCCGTCGGCCGGCTGTTGAGCCGTCGGCCGGCTGTTGAGCCGTCGGCCGGCCGTTGAAACCGTCGGCCGGCCGTTGAAACCGTCGGCCGGCCGTTGAAACCGTCGGCCGGCCGTTGAAACCGTCGGCCGGCCGTTGAAACCGTCGGCCGGCCGTTGAAACCGTCGGCCGGCCGTTGAAACCGTCGGCCGGCCGTTGAAACCGTCGGCCGGCTGTTGAGCCGTCGGCCGGCTGTTGAGCCGTCGGCCGGCTGTTGAGCCGTCGGCCGGCTGTTGAGCCGTCGGCCGGCTGTTGAGCCGTCGGCCGGCTGTTGAGCCGTCGGCCGGCTGTTGAGCCGTCGACCGGCCGTTTAGCCGTCGGCCGTCCGTTGATCCGTTGGCCGGCCGTTGACTTCAATACCGGCTGTCGCCCAACCCTCGGTTCAGGCACCACTCTGAACCTCTTATTGGTTAAAAATTTGGGAAACGGGCAGCAGCGCAGCATACTTATCAAAAGTTGAGGCGCTGGAAGAAATTGAAAAAAGATCGGCCCCATACCACACCCCTGCTACGCCCCTGCCAACGGAAATAGGATTGTGACACTGAATCCAGCAACCATTTTCATTTTCATATAAAGAAAACGTATACGTATAATAGGCACGATACTGTGTTCTGTGAACACATTATTACAGTATCACGTCTAGAATCTTATAAATTATTTGTTGAGGTCAGTTTCGTGCACTTGTTGCATTATTTTTAATCACCCAATCACCAAAAAAGCTCGGCAAATATCGTGATCTGTGGTACTGATCCGATGACTATGGTGTGTTCAAAAAATATCAAAACAATCATTTAACAAAAATTTATAATACCAAACGTCGGTCTGTTTTGGTTGTTCATCAATTTCATGTAAACGCTATCACGCAATAAATGGTGACACGAATGCTTAAAGAATTTAGCTAACAGGGAACGCTTTAGGAGGTCCAAACACAATACTAAGATAGAGTGTAGCAAAACCAAGATAGGGTAGCATTATCGGACGCGCATAGGGGTAGTCGGTCTCTCCTCACCTCGGCACAAATCGATGAACCCCTGGAAAGTGTCTCAACCCACGCGGAACCTGCTGATAATCCACACTACCCCGCCAAGAAATCTAACGCCCCCGAGGCCTCGGATACCCCCACTAGGACCTCGGACCTTGAATATGTATGGTGTATTGCCAAGACCAAGATAGCGTCTATTACCAAGACAAGACAGTGTGTATTACCAGTACCAAAATAGGGTTTATTACCAAGATAGGTAAGTACATTACCAAGACCAAAGCCGAGCGTATTATCAAGACAAAGACAACAGTGCAATACCAAGCCCGAGATAGGGTGTATTACTGAGACAATATAGAAGGTGCTACCAAGACCAAGAAAGAGTGTATTGGCAACAACAAGATAGTATGTCTTGCCATGATCAAGATAAATGGTAATAATGCCTAGAAGACGATTACCAGCCAAGATAGAGCGCATAGGCCAGGATAATCTGTTTTACCATGACCGAGTGTATTACAAAATCAGTGCGTATTATTATGACCAAGATGGAGTTTATTACGAAAGGCTGATAGTATATTACCAAGGCCAAAACCGAGTTTATTACCAGGACATAGTGTATTACTAAGACCATGGTAGAATGTATTAACAAGACAAAGATAGCGTGTATTATCTAGACCATGACAGATAGTATTACCAGGACCACGATAGGATGTGTTACGAAGGTGCATAG
>JASANE010021670.1:0-40842 GCA_030248225.1 Trileptium ribeirensis
ATCTTAATCAGAATAACCAAAACTCCCCGGTTTTCCGGTCTCTACATCTCCACAGGGTCTAACCCTAGCTATCTAGTCGAAAACCGGGGCCACCCAACTTAACCGGTCCGAGCAGGACCTGGATAACCCCATCGGGACACTAAAATTTTCTGTTTTCATCACACAAAACGGCCTCTAACAGGCCACCCGTGGGAGCTATATTAAATTTAACATTTCCATCAGTAGGCGACCAGCCAGGGCGTGAACCTGGTCCCGCCCCCGGCCGCCTACTGCCATCCGTTGGGCTGCAATCGCCTGAAACGTGTTCACATCTTTATGCAGTGTCGGCGCCTTGGGCGCTCACATATTTAAGAGTTTGAAATTTGCCGCGCCTACCAGCGCGAGGTTCAGCTTTGCTGGCAGGCTTCGGCCACTGTCCAGTTAACATCATCGTCGTTAATGTTGTTATTGCCATTTCTATGTTGATTTATGGGCTGCCCATAGCTGGCTGTACGACTTGTGAGGGTTAAAGCTTGGCTGTTGTGTGTGGTCGCCACATATAAATATATATTTGTTAGCCGCCTGCATATAGCTTGTAGACCACTCGTTGTTTTTACGCTTGTAGTTTGCTAAATTTGAAATATTGATTTCTTTCCATTTTAGGGGACAGCGAAGACACACGAGAAGGGGGGTAGAGACACTAGTATAAAAGGAAACGGCCCGGCACAGTGTTGGGACCAGTCGAGAGAGGCCGCTCTAGAAGCGGCGGTTTTCTTTTTATGCAGGCGGTTGTCGCCTTTTCTTTGAAATTTCCAAAATTTTGTTTTTCGTTTTTGGTTTCGTTTGATTGACCAGGGGTGGCTCTTACCGTGTAGAAACGGGACGGAGTTGCCCCTGGGGAGCTTTCTATTGTTCAAATTTAAGTAGCAGGGGTCGCCCTTGGGGGTGCTGGTGCGTCCAACGGATGCCCCGCGCACCCGTAAGTGCGGTTCCGACGCGGTTGAGCAGCGCGCACGCCAAATTTGTTAGGAAATTCTAAAATCTCGACTGGTTCCCCGCTCGCCGGGTCGCCATTTTTATCTTAGACCCGGGGGGGCGAAAAGCTTTATAATTTGTGATGTGAACGGGGGAATAGAAAATCACGCGGGTGGGGTAAGGTTTTAAGTTTAGGTCTCGAACTAAGGTTTTGAATTTAGGTCTCGAAGTCAGGTTTCTAATTTAGATGCGGAATTAAAGACAAATAGCGTGTTGAGCTGGAGTCAACCGCTGAGACAGCGGATAGTTTGAGCTGGTGAGAATTCGTGCTAGGCCCCCCCCATTAAAATTTCGAGCGTTTGATCCCTGAGCGTTTCAGCAAATCGATCTCCGTAAGGTCGTCTCAGAAAACCCAGTCTTCCAGGCCGTTTTCGACACGGTAGAAGACTGTCATAATTTTCCTGGATCAGTTTAGTATTCCGCCACAAATTGGCATCGAAAACGCTATGATTTTCAATCGATTTTACAGAGGACAATGGAGCTTCTTTTGACTCATGCTCCATCTGCGCCCGTTCTCGAAGTCGTAGCTTGAGTCAAGTCCAAGTATAGGAACAGTACAGGAATGACTCCAGGTCACACGCCTTAAAGACCCAATAATGGGAAAGAAGAGAGAGCGATCCGCTCAGAACGGACGCGGTCATTTGCACACGTGGAGCCTTCAAGAGAAATTAAGAACGGAACCCCTGACGCTAGCCCCAGAAAGTTGAGCTAATACTCTGAGATTCGTGCCGCTCCGAATAGAAGTGTCAGTAAACTAACCCCAAAAATTTAAGACGGGTCTCAGGCCGTTTAGACACGGTAGAGTACCCCGTCATGCAATTTTAATAATGTAACAACTAGCGATGGGTCGATGCGGTCGCTCCATAGGGAGTGACGTATCAGGACCTTTCGTGCGTTGTTGTCCCCCTTTCTCACGGTTTTTATAAATCTATTAGTCTAACTATGCAGGGGTATCCGACGTGTTTTTAAGCTTAAATCACAACCAGTCTTTTTGGTACTCAAATTGAGTAATTCGTCGAGGGGTGCGGCAGCACGTGCCCTGCCCATGCTGGCAAATGACTGTGGGCCTTCACCTAAATTAAGGGCGCTCGGAGAGGAGCATGGACAAAACAGAAAACGAGACGGAGTCAGCTGCCGCGTATAGGCAGGCCAAAATTTTAAGGCAATTCTCGTGCTCGCACCCGTTAGCCGAGTGACGACCCTGAGAAGACTACAAAATAATCGTCTCCCTAGCCTTTTCCGTGAAAGAAATTTATAGGCGCGAGCCCATAAACCGTTTAGACACGGTGGGTCTCGATACCGCGCCGCCTTTTCATGTCAAACCAACAGCTCGAAAGGGCTTTATAAGGCAACAAAACTCGGGAGGCGCGGCAGCGCCTCCCCCTTTTGACCACGACCCGTGTTTTAAGCTGACCCTGGCGCACGCAGAGTTTGAGGACAAAATTTCATTCTAAGTAAAGAGCAGCTGACGTCCGGCCTCATGACACCTTACGAAATGGAGCACAAAGTGAAAGGAAGTTATGGGCAAGAGAGTGCCAAATGGCCTAGAATTTTCGCAGGCGGAGTCAATACACGGTCAGCCAGGAAGGTTTGTCTCTATGTCCTGTCAGGCGGGTAAGGCAGTCCACCGGGAAAAAATTGAGTACACAAGCCGAAGCAATTTTTACGCGGGAAAAGCAGGATTCACATCACCCGTTCAGCACTTAACTATATCACTGGGTGCCCTGCGTGGTACCCCTATATTGTGTTGTACATAGTCTATATTAACTATGTGAAGCTATTAATGTGCAGTTCAATGAAATAAAGTGCTGGAGTGTGAAATTAATGAACAGCGATATGTGCACAGGGTAGTGATTAAACCAACGTCCCGGGTTATAAAATTGAACGCGTACTTAAGGCTAAGTCTTAATCTATAGGACTCCGACGGCACTTAGGTTAAGTACGGCCTTCTTAGGTAGTCCGGAAAATTTCAAATTATTCTCGCTAGAAAGGGACCCTGGAGATAGATCTCCGGGTGTCCCCTCGAGCTACTAGTTTGACAGAAGACTTCCTGTTAACTCTTCAAAGTTTATGGTAGGATCTAGGCTCCCGTGTAACAGACTGCTATCAGAGGTAGCGCCTCCATTTAGGATATAAATAGAATTGAGGGAAAGGCGAGTCAGCCTTATTACCTGTGAGCAGGCTTAGGGGTTGACTCTCCCTCGGGGGACCTTCATGCCACTAGATACGTGGGCCAGAATAGGGGCCAGGCCGAACACCCTGGTTAACCCGCCGGCAGCCTACTAAGCTAAGCGGTTCCCTTAGGTCGTCGCGTAGATCACCGGGGAGTCGTGGAAGCCGGGGTTGTCCGGGCACCACGTTAGGAAAAATGGTGGTGCAGCTGGGATCCCTTAGGGCCAGAACTGGTCCTAGTACACAGGGATGCACAAGGTCGAGACAAATAGATCATTCTGCACTCCACTAAGCACCTCCACCACCACTACCGCGCCTTACTCCAGTATGCACAATTTTTGTTAGCTCGAAGCTCACATGGTCCAGGAAATCTCAAAAAAACAAAATCAGACTAATATTACAGGGCACAGGTGGGCGAGCTCCAACTCACTATGCGTGCGCTAGGTGGTAACATCGGGTTTCTGAACCACATGACCCTCCTCGATATTGATGACACATCTGCTCGCAGGCAACGTTGCCCTTGGCATCACTATAACCATAAAGCGATTCTTTACTAATTCTTCTATTAAATATAGCCAACTTTTGAGCACATTTCACTTTCATTGGGAGTAACCAGTGAACTTGAGCCATGCGAGAGTTCCCCAGGGTGTCTATAAAATTCTGAAAGGGAGACCAAATTCTCGATTTAAGTAGTAAGAAAATTAGCTCAAATCCGTATCCAATGTTGAAACCACAGCACACTACAGGTCTCAAGCATTAATTGTGGTGTTTTCAACGAAATATTTTTTCCTAGATCTTTTAAGAAAATGAGTTTCGGGATTTCGTTGAGACCCTAAAATCAGCTGCCAACCATCTTGAATAACTTGGATAAACTAGTACTCAACGACCTTGGTATACAGCTGACACTTTATCCCACAAATATGAATAGATATATTGAATCTATAGATATATTAATATATATTGAATATATATTGAATCTATAGATTGCAATGTAATTGCATAGAAAAAACGGCAATGTGATTTTAAGATGTCTGGTTGAATAGAGGCAGTGGGTGACGAAAGAGAGAAGTTTTGCGGGTTACCGTGGGTTCCAAATTTTTGCACGCGCACACCCCTGGCATAAAATTCTACACCCGGCCGCATGTATATATATTTTAGCTAGATTTTAATTGCTTAACAGTGTTAGAGAATAGTTTTGATTGCAATTGATCGAATACCGCTCCATAACACTTTTTAGGCAAAATTACAAAGTTGCAAACGATTCAGCATAGTTCAGGGCATGTAAAGGGCCATGAAAAATGTAATAATTTTAATCAATAATATTTCATCAATGTTCAAATGGATTGTCAGTGAAATTCTCGGTCGAAATGCAATTGCAGGTTCTTCCCCGTTTCTCCCGGTTGTAGACACCCTGGTTCCCTGACTCGCAATATCAATTTGTTGTCCCCGGATTCCTAACATTGATTAAAGCATTGTCAAAGGACAACAGCTCACGGCATGGTCTCCGCTTTATGTACTAGGACCAGTTCTGGCCCTGAGCAACCCAAGCTGCGCCACCATTAACCACTGTGGTGCCCGAACGACCACGGCTTCCTCGACTCCCCGGTAAACCCACTAGTTGACCTAAGGAAACCGGTTTACCAAGGTGTCCGGCCAGGTCCCTATATTGGCCCGCGCTTCTAGCGGTATGGAGACCAACCGAGGGAGAGTCAACCCTTAAGCCTGCACACAGGTGGTAAGCCTGACCTGCTTTCCCTCGTTTCCTGCAAAACCCTACTCGTTTACTGTCCCCATTTTCCATGCTTGGGAGCTAGGGTCCGCCCTTGCACCCCGATTGTCTTATCACGAAGGGTATCACAAAAGATAATCCTTGGGGACACCTGAGAGCTGATCCTAAGACCGGACGTCTTGTTTACAATTTGTTCGTCGGATAATTTCATGACAAATTTTATCCTAGATTCCTAGCGCCATATTACCATGTTCTCGGTCCTCTAATGGCAATGGTCTTAACCTAAATTGCGCGCTATAAATTTGCAATAATACATACCGCTTATAGCTAAAATGGACACGTCAACCTTTTATTCACTTAGGCATGGAACATTCAGTGGAACAAACGATTCATTTAATTGAATAAGGCACTGCGCAGGGTACCTGAACCAGAAATACAATGTCTGATGCGATTTCTTATCAGGTTAGACCCCCGCTATAGCGTCACGCAAAACTTTGGCCTCTTACCCCTTTATGTTAACCCATTTCAAGGTAACACAGGGTAAGGGGCGGTATTTCACTATTTTTGTCCTTGGCCAATGCTCGTGTATAACAGGGCCGTTCCGCCCTGTTACGTTGGCCCATACTCTTTTTGAGGTCCGTTATCGAGCCAACAACGCCGCGAAGCGCGACAACCAACACCCCAACATGTTCTGACCCCTTGCTCCATCGCATAAACGTGGTCCACCATAGCGCCATGTTCTCGTATTGCCTGCGTATAATCTTGTCGGTTCATTGTCCGCTATGATATCATATGCCTTCATGTACGCATTATTAACCGCTTTTAATGTCGATATGTTTGTTCGCCGTATATGCCATGCTTTTATATTTATGCATGTAGTGTATTTAGGAGATTTGTCGGAGGAGGAGGAAACCCGAATCGAACCAATTAAAGGAAATTTTTTAGGTTTCTTGGACATCGACCCTATCAAACTTTATGGGGACTTTTTTAAACACGTAGGGTCAAAATAATCGCCGTCCGGGAATAGGAGGCCCGTCGACCCTTCGCCCAAAGACTAACGGCAATATCGCTCGAATTCGTGGGGGAGTAGACAAACATCGAAATATCAAATCTACCTAGCTTGAGTAGAACATCATAATGATCGAGCTAGGAGAAAAACAATAAGCAAAACAACAATGTCGACCTATCTTCGTAACCGATAAAACCAGATACGGCTTCAGCGGGCTGTAGCCGGTTAACGTTAAGAAATTTGAATTTATGATCCCAATACTTTTCGGCAAAAAATTGAATTGGCTTTCAAATGAGATCCCGTGTAGCCAAATCGGTCCACAAGATATTGAGTTATATTAAATATTTCATCTCTCGCTTGCCTAAACAACCGCTGCTTACGCTACGTAGGGTTGTTATCGTCGCTTGATCACATTTGTCATACACCAGTCCATCTGACCGCTAATTCCTCCCCAACCGTCAGTTTCCCGATAATCTACCGAACCTCATTATGTCCCGTTGTAGGTGTCTTTCTTTTTGTTTGAACCTTTTGAGATAATGAAACCGAGTAATTTAGGTCAATTTACCCCAGCATCGCTACGATTACCGCGTCTATAACTCCTTACAATTTTCCATGGGACACCCAATTTCGGCCTTTTAAGCACAACCGTGTTCTTTGAGCGAATCTACAACTAAGTAGAAACCGCAAGTCGATTTCTGATGCTTACTCTGTGTGCGGGATATGATGAAAGTCCGCTCGTACCCTTACGGCTATGCAAAATCATTCGATCGGGAGCGTTGTAATCGCTCCTTCCTATTTCATCAGTAATTCCGGTAAGAGTTTCAAACATCATCGTGTAGCTGGGACAGTAAGGATGACCACGAGCCATAGCGGGTCTACATCCGGCTGGCCTTCCGATCGCTACGACACGCCCCCACTTGTTCATGCCATTTCCCACTGTGTATTATGGAGATTAACATCTACTTTTACTTTCATTTTGCGAAATAGTATTAGTTTTTTACCAGCGCTAAATAGAGGCATGCTACCACTTATCCGGCTCGCCTATTGGCGAAAACAACGATGTGCGGTGGGTCTCAATCGGATCATCCGTTGATCCGTATTGACCCGCCAAAATACGCTCGAAAATCGCCTAAGTCTAATAGTGGGCACGAAATTTCGAAAATTTTATTCTTAACTCGAAAGTTTGCAAAACGCACCTCATTGTGTTCATCTTATCGAGACAACTTCAAATATACACAGCGGGACTCCGTCCGCCTCCCTGTTAGCGCAGGACAAGCGTAAATAACGCCCCCACCTTTGTCATAACTCTCTCTATTTTCACCATTTTAGCACTTTTATAAATCCCAACTGTGGGATAGAGATGTTACTCCTCATCTGAATCGCATCCGCATGGCGAGTTCAACGATTGCCTGGGAGCATCGTTCCACCAAACCGTTAACCCGCGAGAGTCCGCTAAAGCTCCCTATGCTAATACATATACGACGGCCCGCATGGGTTAGGGCTCGATATTAGGCGTAACCCTTTTGTGTTTGGTATCATTGGAACCCATTCTTCGTCCTGGGACCGAATTTAACCCCCGCACACCGAATTCCTCAGAGAACCCCTTGGCCCCAAACCCTTCCCCTGTCCCGTTCTGTTCTTTCCTTTTCTCTCTTTCCACTCTATCTATCTCCTTTTTCTTTCCTTTCCTGCCTTTTGTCTGTCTCTCCTCTTTCTTCTTCACTTTATTCTTAGATTTTAATTAAAGTTATTAAGTATTTAATAATATTAATAATTAACAGAGATAGTGGAACAATGTATATATATTAGAAATTAAAACAATGGCATAGACATATATATTTATGTAATTATTACATACATGTATATACATAATAAATACAAAAATTTCACTAAATTCGTAAGTTTTACGAACTTAGACGTGTATACGGTAATATAGGTACATAGAGGAGTAGGGGTAGTTTTGGAGCCCCGCGGCGGCCACGGTGGTCCCTGGCAGGGGTGCCTCCGCGATGGGTGGTTCCCCAGGGGGTGCGCCGTCCCTGGCCTGGGGGTGTCCCGTCCCACGTCGTGTTCCCCTCCTGTGAGCCTTTAAAGTCGGCATCCTTCTGGAATCGTTGAAACTGAAGATAAAAACATCCACCAGACCAATATTATATTGCAAGGTACATAGCAACCATAGGGAACGCATGGATATCGGTGGCACGTCAAGCGGCAGATGCGACAAAACAATTAATAAAGCCAGACAAAAGATAAACGTGCAATATCGCACGTAAACGCATATTTTTCATGGGAAATCTATTGTCGAATTTGGGTCGGGGTTGATGCTTAGGAATGTACTTTGATATCTATTATAATTTAATATTTTAATAATTCTGGTATTACTAATTTAGTACTTCATACAAATGTTTTGCTTTGATTTTGCTAACGTCTGGCTGTCAGACGTAAACAAAAGATTAGGATCCAACAAACAAAGGAACATTTGACTGGAAATTTCGACCTATACCCCGGATCTGCAGGTGCAGATCTTTTGTTGTCCCACTCTTTCAACAACGACTTTTGGTTTACGGTAACCGAAGATTCGCCAACTTCTAGACCTGTCCGATCGGCGATCGGTATTGAAATTTAAAAAATTAGGGGCAGCCGAAGATTGCTCATGATTGGACCAAGCCAAATTTCCTATCTTAATATATGGATGAAATTTTCGAAGTCGGACGTGACGTCCGCTTTCTCCGAATCAGTTTGACTTCGACACCACGGAGTTTGGTCGACTCTACTGACAAGCTCCGTGGTCATCGCTAGTATTATTAGTCGACATGTTTTTCGTTTATTTTTCTTGCAAGGATTTTGATCGAAGAACGTTTGGAGAGGAATCCACGTCGGCGTCCAGTGCCACGTGAAGGGGCAGTAGCTGGTGCTCCACGCAGGGATCTATGATGTAAGTATGGGTGTGGGATGCTAGGACAACTTGAAAGGGGTTTAATTTCCCCGAGGTTAGGTACACGTACGTCGATGTATTAAAAATATGGTCTATAAAATATTTGTTGATTGCAGCAACCGGTTGTCCCTAAGAGTTGATTTTTCCGTCCGCCGTCTGGCATCCACTTAGTTCTAGAACAGCTACACAAGTCACTTTCTTGGAACTATCCAAATTGTGGTCAAAAGTTCTTGTGCGATTCTTAGGGCGAAGTTAACGGTCGAAGTCCCACTTGTTCCCCGTGATCATAGGTAGAACGCAAAATAAAATCATTTGGATGCTATAGATCCATTTTTCTACGCCTATTGAGCTGAGTTAGTGCTTTGGAGATCTTTTCCATGAACAGATCACGGTTAAATAATTTAGTGAGCCTGACTCTCACATCGGACACGTGTTTCTAGGGTCGTCGGGCATCGGAATCGCTATAAAACTTGCCAACCTTAGGTCATACAGCGTTTGGGATCGAACGGAAAGTGTTTTAGGGAAGGGTACGTGGGCCTTTGCGGGCCCCGCTGTGCCCCGAAGGTGTTGAGTAAAACTGTTTGTTGCAATTGAGCTAAGAAAATTTGGAGATCGAAGCCCGGCTTGCGAGCCGTGGTGGGGCCAGGTGTCAGGTGAAAATTTCTAAGGCTAGGCCAACTTGAGGTTGTCGGAAACATATTTAATCGAAGGATTTCCCGATTTGGATTCGCACTGTTTTACTGAAAGTTTTTCTGCCTTGCTATCATTCTTGATTATTTTGTATGATAATTCGTATTCATGCATTGATGTTGTGCACTGATTTGACAATGTTCCAACTTCATCCAAATCGCCCCCTGAGCACATAATTTGGACCCACTTTTGACCGTTCGTGCTCTGGCACTGTAGGTGGTAGATATGGCCTCCGGGTCTCAGTTTACAGTCCCATAGTAGGACTACCCTAATGGCAACACAGCCTTGGGAAATTACTTGTACCCACTTGGATACACCGTCATGAACTTGGCACAGAACACTCCTTTTCCCCTGACAGTAAAATTTGTACTAACTTTAAGCACTTATACCTAAGCTCCTCTAAAATAGGGGAATGACCCTCCGGACGAGTGGACTATCACGGTGAGTAAGTGGTTCTGGAAAATCGGCTGTTACCTTCTAAAATAGTGCCTACCAACCAGGCATAAATCGCCTCCTTATAACGTGCCGCTCAGCGGGTTGTAAGCCACAATTGCGACCCCTCACGCTCCGATTAGCCTGGGATCGCTTCCACGCCACCCAAAAAGGTAATGTTGACGATGTGAAACCATGTGACTACTTTGGCATCCGCCCCCAGTCACCAAAACTCGGATACCCCAAGCCGTCCAAAAAGGGTCACACTGGGACGTTCAGTGATGATTGGTTGCATTTGCCATGAAGTAATTATTTGCTCGTAAATAAGTAAAGCCGAGCAATCTTAGTTTTACGTTGGTCACAATTTATACACTGGGGCGGCTGCTCTCTCCCTAGGCTAGGATGCAGGTAGGCCAGACATCTCGCGAGAGGGAAGATCCTACTAACTGACTCTGAATACACTGGCCTGGGTGCTCTCCCCAGACCATACCATAAATGTTACTTGGATAAATGGAAATGGACACCACCTATCGTTAAGCAGGAGCCATATATCGTATAGGTGATCATTCCGAGGATTCTGAACTATACAGTGTCCACTGCTCATGTGGTTGTCGCCACTGGTTTTGGTTTCACCATGTCATTTCGATCTAAAATTTGTTAAACCAGATTTCCCCTAGTCTATCGACCTAAGAAAGGTCCTAGGTCATCAGAAAGACACATCGCTGAAGAGAACGGGTATCGATTGCGCCTGCATGCGGGCCCTGTTTCCGATCCATAAATATCCCAAACTTAACTTTACGTGTGTAGCTACCTCGCCGTGTAATGGCTGACTTCCTTGGCGTTAAGCTCGTAAGTCGAGTAGCCCGTACTGAGAAAATCACAACAGAAAGGTGTTGAGCTTTTTTGCCTGGGGATTCTCCCAGGCCACACAAAAAGTCGTAATGTCAGAAGGACGAAAATGTCGTTGACCAACAGACCCTGTCAACGATCTGCTCAGTCGAGCACCTGGTAAGGTCTTAATCTTACCTGAGTTGTCGCTTTCATTAATTATTGGTCACCTCCGATAGGACACCCCGAATAAACTCCAAGATTACCTTAGGACAGGTTAGACAAATGACCGGGAACTGTCCCAGCCACACAAAAATAAGAAGTCACGCATTGAGAAAATGAAAAGCCCTTCTGGACTTATGGCATTTCCTTAATAGTAAGCATAGGTTGTTCAGGAGTTAAATCTCAACTTTCCTTGGGAAATGCACAGCACGTTGCGGTGGTAATCCTGATTAGCTGAAATGTAAGGGTTACGCTAGGGACCAGGATCCAACGTGCCTTCTTGGCCCAACGTGCCCTGAGCCCCGGCAATTCTAAAAAACTTAGCTGTTCCTCCGTGTGCTGTCCATCGGCTCGATGGCCGAGGAGACAGAATCCTCGATGGTGTTCTATCTTTTGCCGTAGATTGGATTAGGATATACAATGTGATCATAAAATTTAGAGTAAAATCTAGCTCTCTATGCTCCCCCTGCTCTTAGAATCTCAGCCAAACTGAGAAAAGAGAAAAGGGGAGGCACCGGCGTCTCACCCGAGCTTCGAGAGCTCTAAACTGTCAGGGAGCGAGCTTCGCTCCCAGTAAATGAACATACCACCATACAGGCTCACGCGAGTGTCGCGATCCACCCTTCGCGTACCATGGTACGTACCGTCATCCCCCCTTTTCTCTCTAAACCTGAACTAAGGATAAATAATATAAGATTTCCCCCGTTTCAGCTATGATACAACAGTGGGTAACAGATAACTAAAATTATAGTGAGGATAACTAGATTCGAGGCCATGATGGAAATCGTCCGCAAGTTGAGAAGAAAACCCAAAAAAGTAAGGCTACTGCCTCTGTCCCGAGCGCTCGCTCAACAGAAATGTTCTAGCACAGAAACCGGCCATGAAAGATGTGTAGGTTCGCGGTTCAGCTATCTTGCAAAGTGCTTTTGGTTAATGTGATACAGCACGGTCGACTGTATAAAACGGCACAGTCAGTAATTTCAAAATGGAGGGGGCAACCACCCACGGTCTCTGGAAGGGCACAACATAGCTATGTGCTCAGAAATATCAATTTTGAAAATTTGAACTGGTGGTACTCAGTAAAACTGAGGGAACAGCGTCGGGCGCAATACGCCTGTGGCGACGCCACTGCCTGGACGTTAGGTTAGAGTGTAAAAATTTTATTTTACGAAAACTGTTGATAAACTCATTACCAGGGGAGAAGAGTGGTAGTTCACCCAGCGAGTACCAGCGTGGCAGACAAAATCTGCCTGTGCCCGCGTTTCGGAGACTAAAATAAATAAAATGAACTATGGGGAAAATTTACAATGAGGAGGGGATGCCGATGCTCGACTGGTTCCCCACCCACTGGGTTATGCTTATTGCTGGCGCCCAATGGGTGAATTTTTCAACCGTGTTTTGTTTTGTTTGATTGTGCGCTAACATATAACTTCAGTCTAGAAATTGCTTGCTTTGCACTTATGTGGGTGAACATCAGAAGTCAAAATTTTTGGGGTTTATGCTTAGCTCGGGTGGACTCTTCGACATGCAGACTCGTGGAAAAGGTCCCCCCGAGGTTTTCGAGTTTCTCGCTTAAGCCTAGGACCAGGGACAGCCCTTACGGGTGCTGGAGTGTCCGTTGGATGCCCCCGCGCTCGTGCAAGTGCCGTACCCACGCTTCTGAGATTAAAATAAACAAAACAAATTATGGGCAAAATTACAATAAAAAGGGGATGCCTCTAGGTTCGACTGGATCCCCGCTCCCGCGGCCAAGTTGCATGTTCCGGTCCTAGGGTACACGCAAAATTTCTAGTAGGGTGATGCTGAGAAATGAAGTGGGGAGTTTACATGATTAACGTGGAGATAAACCGATCAGGGTAAATTTTAGGTAACCTAAGACAAAGAGCCAACCTGAGGGCAGCCGCAAAAATGGTTGTGGATTGTAACGCCATCCCTTTGAATCATCGGTTTCGTTCCCAAGCTAAGGGTCTTGTCGACTCGGATGAGCCAGCACGGCTCGCCAAGGAGTCGCTGGAGGCCCGGTGTGTCGCAGTACAAGGGCTAACACGGCCTTGCGTGTGAAAGTGGTAAAATTGGGATCTTCTTTCGCCAGTGGTCGAAGACTTTCAATAAACCACGAAAATCGCCTGATCAGCTAACGCCTGGCGGATCTCGAATGGCGACTGGTTTCAGTTTGAACAGGTCCTATGGGTTTTTGGGGCAGCAAAGTGTGCCGGACAAGCAGTCCATAAAGGAGCGGACGTGATCTTTTATCGGGGACCCAGGCACGTAGGAAATTTGAATTCAAGAACACGGCTCTCGCCGATAAATATCTCGCCTGCTGTTTGTTACGTTTAGCGTACACTACGGGTCGCGGATAACCGATCACGTCCACGCACCCTGTCATAACCAGCGAGCGCAAATAGAACACCAATAAGTAGCGTAGCGGGAACAACAAATGTAGGGAGTGGCGCTGCCACTACGGCTGGTAGTACAAATGGACGAGGTCCCACCGCCTCGAGCGACCCTCTAGTTGCAATTCTGCAGCAGTTGAGGCAACGAACAACGACGGCCCCCATAATACAAGTACGCGACATCTCACCGTTTTCAGGAGCCGACGGGCAGGACTTCGAAGCCTGGTTGGCTACTTATGATAACCTGACTGACGCAAACGGGTGGATACTGGACCAGAAACTAATCTGTTTTCCAACTGTACTGAAGGAGGAAACCCTCAAAATATACGAAAGCTTTCGCGACTGCCAAAAGCAAACCTATGAAGCCCTTTCCTATAACATGGGTTTCATGTATTCGTCATCGCAACGCGGCGAGGACGCTTTAATAACGCTACGCATGCGAGTGCAGGGAGAACGCGAATTGTTTGCCCTGTACGGACTTGACTTGCAAAACCTCGTCGACAAAACATTCCCGGAGGTCGAGGGTGAACAACGCGATGCATTATTACAAAAATTACTGCGACAAGGACTACGACGAGAACTAAAATCGGGTGCAATAGAAAAGACATACCCATCTTTTAAGCACATGAGCTACAATCGCTCGGCTTATTGATTTGCTAGATAAACGCACCGAACAACACCAACTGAACGCGCTGATGCAGAATAGTGTGACCACGGCAGCTGGCGCTAACGCTATTCCAACCGCTCCCATAGGTAATCAATGCTTTCGATGCGGTCTGGTAGAACATTTTGCACGAGAATGCCCGTACTACCGAATGGACATGTACGACCCAGTCCAAAATGAGTATACCCGCTTGGCAACTAGCGCAGCCCCAGGCTAAATGCATAATATACCCGCGCCAACTGTTAACGGTTATCGTAGTGCACCCCCGCAGTATAGCAATCGTCCCCGATACCGAGTAATTGAACACCGAGGAGCAGGCCGATACTCACTACGCGAAGAATGGAACCACCAACGAAGACCTGTAGGCTACGGGCAGCAGGGATATTACCACCCTGAACCCGCACCGAATACCTACGGAAACTACGGCCGAACCGAATATTACAACCGATCACGATACTAACGGACCTAACAATTGGCATAATAACTATAACGCTGCACCTACCGGCCACGTTACACCGGCCCATCACAACCATTGTCAGTCGAAGCAGCACATTCCGTCCGCGCGCGCCTAGTAATGGCTGGAACAACGCTAATCAAGTGGGGCAGCCTCTCGAGCCAGGCCTTCACAGGCGCCCATGAGTCAAAATGGACAATCAGGTCGTCGCAACGCAGGAGTTATGTCAGTAACTCGGGCAGCTGACCCCGAGCTTGCACATCGTCTAGACGTCATGCGACACGAAATGTCAACCTTAGAGGAAGGCGTAGGAGCTGGTTTGAGTGCCCGATCGGCACAAATTAACGCAATGATCGCTAGAGATAGCGCAATATCAGCATATGATAGCCCAAACAGTGAAGCGGAAAACGAAGGTTAGTGCGAATTTGAACCCGAACCAACCCCATATCAATTGAACCTATTGTTAACGAACAAAACATCAGCATGAATATTGCCTCAAGCGACCAGGTCGTGGGGCGACAACGGAGAATTCAACGCATTTGGAAACGAACTAACCAGCACAGTAGAGGTAGGGCATAGTAAGGAACAAGCTAACTATAAAATCGAACGGCGCGCAGCTTCATTGTCTCTGACCCCTGGCGCGCAGGGTGTTGTTCGTCACTTAGTGAGTAATGGTTGGCCAACCGACGTATGTGCATATCCCAAAATGGAGTCAGCGCGAAGAGATGGAAACCGAGATACCGAAAGGAATGAGAGGGGAGGAGCAGTTGAGGATCCAATGGGACTAAAGGAACCTAATGTACGTGATATGCCGAGTGAGAAATATGGGAGATATCCGTTCGGACTTCGGGGGCCGATTAATAGGGCATCCGTGTCTGGCAATGACCCAAACGCTGGAACGCGTAACCCTCTCAAACGGCTGCATATGAGAGGAAACCTAATGGACTTATGGATGTGGAACCTAAGGAACTAATGGATGGAGAACCTAGTAGAATGGAACTTAGAGAGACGCCGTTCGGACTTCGGGGGCCGATTAATAGGGGTCGCGTGTCTGGTGATGGTTCGGTAACACGCCGGCACGGTAACACCTGGTGAACCCGGGAATTTTCATAAGGTCCTATGGTTTTTGGGGCAGGAAAGAGTGTGCCAGACAAGCAGTGCATAAAGGAGTGGCCGCGATCTTTTATCGGGGACCCAGGCGCGTAGGAAATTTGAATTCATGAACACGGCTCTCGCCGATAAATAACTCGCCTGCTGTTTGTTGCATTTAGCGTACACTGCGGGTCGCGGATAACCGATCACGTCTACGCACCCTGGAAGTGACTACGCCCTCGAGTCCCAAGACCAAGGCTTAAGTAACAAATTTCAGGTTGAGGGTTCCGCGTTTCTAAAAGATCCCAAGTGGAGCTCACAATTTCATCATCCCAATCGGAGTTGTAAACAACTATTAAAATTCGTTGCTAACCATTAAAACTTTGGATCGAGAGTTCCGTTAACTATTCAAATTCGTTGCTAACCATTAAAATTTCGGGTCGAGGGTTCCGTTAACTATTCATATTCGTTGCTAACCATTAAAGTTTCGGGTCGAGGGTTCTGTGTTTATAAAAGAGCCCGACTGGAGTTCGGGAATCGCTTTTCCGTCACCCACGGAGTCTGAAAGTAAATGGCTAGTTCGCATCACTTCTTAAGTATACATACTCGGGGATGAGGGGCTCAGTGCGTGGAGCCCGGAGGTCATAATATATATATCGTGTTGTACATAATCTTGCATTTGAAAGTACCTGATTGGTAATATTGCATGGTGTGCCGAAGTAAAACAAAAAGGGAAAGTAAACAGTTGGCGTGTGTATTCATTCCAGGCGAATTGGACTTGACTAGGTTTAAGCGTGCCCTGTTTTAGAGAAATGTACGGATCTCCCCTAACTTATGTCTAGTGCTGTATGGCCTATATTCTCAGTTCTTCCTCCGCACGCTACCTTCCGGCAACTCTCCTAAGACGCTCGCGACCGCCGTTCTGTGTTACTGCCGTCCCATCCCCGCTCACCATTCAAAACCTTATCTCGCTTTTAAGGTATATATACCTACAATACGGCAATACTCGAATCGAGACCGTGACACTACTAGGTCAAATTAGGCCCATTCCCAACGCTACGCCCCAATGGACTCGCCAGCGTCCGCAGTCCTGCCCGTGTCGCTTTGGCAACTAGCTGTGGTGCATACGTCCCGAAACTCCCTTGGGCAACCATTTGGGTTTAGGACCCAACAGTCGGAATCGAGGGAATGACGGGTCAGCCTTATTACCTGTGAGCAGGCTTAGGGGATGACCCTCCCTCAGGGGGACCTCCATGCCATTAGACACGTGGGCCAGGCCGAACACCCTGGTAAACCCGCCGGCAGCCTGCTAAGCTAAGCGGACTGCAAGGGAATCTATCATAAGGAAGTTGCAGAGCCTGATATGGTACTATCTTTGTGGCTGTGACCATCACACCGTCTATTCTTACGTGCGAACCGACAACCGCTCCCCTCGCACCGGACTGCATCAATGCAGACTCGACTGCTCCTTCCCGTGGATTTGCACAATACGCCCAGAGACGAATTACGCCGTTCAAATATAAGATTTGTCAAACACTAAAGGACTATAACTGCTGTAATTAGTTTGTGGAATATTTGAGATCGGCAGTACCTAACCTGGACCACCGTATCAGCTATATAGCCGTCCGGAAATCAAAAATTTACTAGGGAACTATAGCTCATGCATTGCTGGTCGAGTATTAAGAACAACGGCTTTTGGTTCAACCTCACCTAGGACTTCGGGATGATTTTGTACTCGTTACTTAAACGATCTATTATCGTACGCTGTACCATACATTGTGCCGTATCACCGTTAGGCTACACTATGCAGCATGTGCTATCACTATTTTCATACATGCTATTTATGTCAGCCTTTGTCTAATCTTTTGGCGTGTACTTTGTCCGTCCTACATTGCTGCATTCAGAACAAGCAGTAATTCTTGTACCTCCCCTGGCTAATGACTCTGTTCTTCGATGTACAATCAACTCGCAGGAACCACCAACACCTCAAATTGGGCAGTGGAATCCATTGGCCAAGTACAACCGTTAAAAAAGTGAGTTCATGAAAGTGAGCCCTCGTGGATACCTTTTCAAGTCCCAAGTGTCAACGATAGAATACGCGTTTTGAATGGATGCCTTACCTGTGTATATTTTACAATAAACTCAAAAGAAAATCAATCCTTGTTGGTTTAGTGTTCGTTTTCTGGCAGCGGTTATAATGTTTTAAATGTTTTGTCCGATCAATCGACCAACGTCAGACGCTGAGGCCTGCAGCGATCAAGCCTCGACGTGTGCCGTTTGTCTCACACACTAACTCAAAAAGAGCAATAAGTGCGAGAGCAAGGTCCATCAAAATCATAAAACTCAACACGCTCGCAAGGGACAATCAATACCAGCGACCATCAAATTTTCTCAACCTAATTTACATTACCGTAAAGCAATGAATTAATCGTTAGCTAATGACTCCACTATATTTAGAATCAAGAATCGGACTATAAACCTCCAGGGAAGTGTCTTAACCCTGGGCCACATTGGTCAAACCTTTTTGCTGAATGAACTCATGCCCGAAGGGGCTAAGGCAGAGCCAAATCTCGATTAGGTTGAGCATCGTCACTCAACGCGTTTCGTTTACTCATACCAAACTGTTCTATGAAATATAACACGTTCGCTACAATTGAAGAAATTTGCGTATTCCTGCTAGACAATAGGGGTGATATATATCACTAAACAAACACCGAATCTGTCCGTTTTGCGCACACTACTACTATTTTGGAACTCCCATTTCGAAATATGATCTAAAATCAGTGTTACCGACCGGTGGGTAACAATTGTGTAGCAACTATATATTATATACTGCTCAAGTTAAGAGACTGTTACCCACAACTTCTGAGAAAGATCGCGATAGGAAATATCGGCATAGAACTATGACCTCTGAGCAGGTGTCAGTGTCAGCCTACCTCGAGGACCTCAGGCGGGAAGCGGTTTTTTCCGGGGGGTGGGGGGGTGGTAGAAAAAAGCCATTTTTTCCGTTGGTATTTCCGGTGCCCGTCCTTATTTGGTACAACAGCGTCCCTTAAATGGCCCCCATACCCGTAATAAGAGACAAATCTAGTTTTTTCCCCAAAATTTAACTTTTAGTAAATTTGAGAGAAAAGTTGTTTAGTTATAGCTTTAACGTTTTTTTAATTTGCGCGCCAAGTTTTGGCTCGTTCAGACTTAAACACAAAGCATAGCCGCTGTTTAAAAGCAAAAAACCTGGAGCAGCAAAGATTCATTTTCGAAGTGTCCCTTATTAGGCACGCTTACTATACTCCCGCCATTTTTCATTATTCGTAATATGCTATAAAATTTTGCCCAATTTTTTGTTACAATTTCGCCATTTACACCAACTTTCTCCAAAACGTTTTGGTTTTTGCGAAAGTCGTGAAATTGACCTTTAGTTATTGCCTCCCTCGCTAAAGCTCAGAAACGAATCTTTGTCTCTCACCCACAGTCCCAGAGTCGTAGAAAATCCCGTTGCGATCGCCGCGCAAATTCTATATGTATTCACATCTATGGGCAGAGCTCCAGATCGATGACTTAGTCAAAATGGTCGTAGCAATAGCAACAAAGTGTGCCGTGTGCACAATTTTTTATAAGTGTATACTACTGTTAAGTTGAAATCGGTCAATTGCACACGATCCTACCGCGGCAAGATAATGAGCACGTATTGAACACGTAAGTATTTGCATTGCGCTGCGTTGGCGGCGAACTACCTACAGTGAGCGTGGATTGATAGAAACATTTAAAGCATACTTGCTGATAGGGGATTATCCCATTGAGGCACTGGACCCCACTCTCGGCGCGATGCTCCGATGGCGTCCTGACAGATTGCCCCCTCTGTTAGAAGCACCAAAATTCCAGCGGCTCGCACTACCGCCGCGCGGACCTTGTAACCCTTCCAGCAGACCGAAGGCCAACCCTCCAGCCTTCACCCGAGGTCTCGCCTGTCGTCCCTGGGGACTAAGACCTCGTGTATGTATAATGTAAAGCATAAATGTATTTCTCACGACAAGATTAACAATGACTGTATTGGTCAAGACCATATTATTTACCTCGAGTGTGCTTTTGTCAAGACAGTTATAACTTGCGGCCGTGCAATGGTAGGTCCAAAGGACCATACAATAGCAATGACCATATGTACACGTGTCAAGTTGATACACGCATTGCTTTGTGAATGACGCATTACAATAAAAAATATATTATTTATTGGTCAAATATCGGGAATCTGCCGTTCACGGACTCCCCCTGCCCGCAACAAATTGATAGTTTTACCGGAGTAAAAAACTCAAATATTTATATTTTGTACATCACGTGTAATGCAATACGGAAGTGGTGCATTAAGCGCGTCTACAGTAAAACTAAATACTGCTTGCTAATAATTGGCTATACTAGCATGTTTAAGAGTGTCGAAAGGAATTCGCCAATAAAACAAATTGAGTTTATATGCTCAATACACGTTTATAACATGTGACGTGACGTAATGATGACGAGCCAATAGAGAAAGTCACGTATGCGATAAGACACGTATGCTTAATAGTCTATGTAAAATCATCTATGCTTGGTAATATATAGTTTTATCATTCTTTTCTAATTATACTGACGATCTAGTAACCAATCATTATACAGAGTTCCGCTAGTTATACTTGAAAAATTGGCGGCCATTCATGACCCGTAATTAAACATGCTGGTGTAGCCAATATAGTAGCAAGCAAGGTTTAGTGTTACTGTGGAGGCGCTTAATGTATAAGTGTCGCAAAATACAGTCTAAATCTAAACTATTTTAATGAAGGTACAAATACCTGTGTAGGCTCACGGTTGTTCCAAAAATGGCAACTTTTCATTACTTTGTATTATAAGCCCAAGACTACTTCTTCAATATTTCAAACATACTTATGATACTGCTTGTGAAATTTGATGAGATTACATTCATATTCTCATATCGTTGTAGGGGTGTTTGCCCTCTCCCTCTAAAGCGCCGGATCCTCCCTCATTGCAAAGAGCCGATCGGTTGTCCTCTTTGGGAAGACGAAGGTCGACCTTTCTCCATCGAGAACCCCAACCTTCCCCTCCCGGACCTCGACCATGCATGATTACGATTTGATATAGAATATTTTACCGTATGCTATTACAAATATAATCCAAAACCTATCAACAAGCAATCCACAGTAAAAGTTACCTTTTCGCGTTGCACTTCATTTGTATAGTAGGACAAAAAGCGCCTCACAGACACATATTAAAATATTTCACTGGAAACCTTAATCCAACCTTGGCAAACTGGATTAATTTATGTATATAAATAGGAAAGCCATATTTTTAGAATTGCCAGAAGACTGAGTATATATAACAATCAGGTTGTTCATTAGAAGACAGAGGATTGCTCCATCTTGCATAAGAAACGATTGACTATGGTAATATTTGCTCTGAAATGCCCTACTAACTCACCAATCGGAGGAATACTGTAGTGTCATAAGATACATAATTAAAAGCATAACATATTATAGCAGGTATGTATGTCTTGGTGTATAATATAAAAATATACAATTGGATTTCGAAAATGTTGGCAATCGAAGCATCGTAAGGCATCAATGTAAGTTATATACCTTGGATAAAACTAAACAGTTTTATTTTTTAGCCAAACTACACCAAATACTATTAGATATTAATAAACACCGGTTCAAACATAATCCCTAAAATATGTAGCTAAAACAGTTTAACATGGTGATAGAGCACTCTAAAAAGCTACGCTTAAATGATAGAAGCAAAGGGGCTTGAAACAACAAAACTAAAACAAAATAATAAATTGTTGTGACGATTCGAAATCGGGGATCAAATTCGCCTAGCGGGTTTATACTATAATGAACATAAGCTAACAATGTATAGTTTTATCACCCGAAAATGAAGTCTTTTGCTTTCAATAAAACTATATACAAAATTTGTTGCGACAGTCAACAACATCCATGGGCGTATCTGGGGGGGTGGCGACCCCCCCACCTTTTGTTTCAACCCCAAACAAAACGTTTTGAATGCTTCCAGCTGAAAATCATGTCGGAAATTGTCCTAAAACTAGCCTCTCTCGCACTAGTAATTATCTATTGCTTTCGAAAATATAGCCTGTATATCCAATTTTATATTGACCACTAAAATAATAGATTTCGTTTAACCCTTCGAATACTGGGTGTCAAATACCGCCAGTAGAAGTTCGTACAATTTAGTAGATCGTCCAGCTAAAAAGTCGAGGGGGATAAAATTTCTCGCAAAAATATTTTTGAGCATCCACAAATTTGAAAATTTGTGTCACAGTTTACTCAAATCAATGTAATCAAAGCAAACAAGCGCCAAGTACACACAAAATCACGGGTACAAAATTTATCTCCCTCCACTTTCAAGTGGACGATCTACAACAAAAGTGAAATTAAAGAAAAGTGCACATTAGGCCCTAGTTTTCCAAGACTTTAAACTTAACATATATATGCTTAACGCGAGCTTTCTTCATGGCAGACTCTTGCGGGACAGTATTTCGCACATTAATCGGTGCAAAGGACCAAAACGTAACGTTAGCTCGTAGAAATGTGCATAACTGAATGACAAGGCTTCCTTGACCCCATTTTCACATTTCTAAGCGCTACCCCCGGACCCCCTTTTAGGCACTCACGGTGGGCCGCCCTCCCACTTTCAAAATTTCTAACTACACCGTTGACAGCAGCCTTAAACAGCACATTAAATTTCGCGCTGGATGCGACAGCGATGATTTGCGTAAATTATTATGTTATGATCATAATATTCTAAAAGGCTCAAAATATGATAGTGCCTGTAACTAAAATGTTAATAGTATTCAATCTTTACCACCCACGTTTAACCGCAATAAATACCATTTAAACAAAGATTATGAATAACATTATCATATATTTAATAAATTATCTAAATTGTAACAGAAACATTAAGGTTACCCGGTTTTAATGTTTAAGTACTATAAAACTAGATTCTTTGGATCAGTGTGATGTGAAGCTGTTTTGATATTTACCAAAGCTCTTTTTATTGTGATTATTTCGTCAAATAGTGCATGCCTCGGCTAGTGTAAATAAATTATATTTGGGGAGAAAATAAAATTTCTTCACAGTATAGCTAGCGAGAGCTATTCATAAAGACAATCACGCAGGAACTGACAAATAAATGGGTAGCCGCAGAGAAACCTGTTGTTGGAATCTTCATATCGCGTCGACACAAAACTCAAGTTTTATAAACACTACTTATAACACTAAATATAAAATAATATACTATTATAAGACACTACAAATTCATCAATCCAAAGGTTCTTCAGGACCCGTTGCGTAGCTCTTGTGCACTCCAGCCAATTCGAGCAATAGTTTATCCGGATTTTCGTCCCATTTTCCAGGAAGGGGCACCTGAAATTCTAAACATTATGAAATATCGTACAATATATCGACAGAGTTGAACCCAAGGTGTAGTTTGACTGTGATCCATTTGAAACGCAGTAATTGATTCCAATAACGTTTTAGATAAATAAGTTCGGTCAGAACCAGCTAGAGTGCCTGTGAGAAATATGATATGCCATTCTAACGCATATATAAATCGGAAAGACTATTATGAATTTTGTTCAACATGGATGCAATAGGAGAAATTATTTCACACTATCGAACAACATCCGAGCGGCTGTTAACCGATAGTTGAGCATAGACTATACCTTCGAACCGCTTTCGAGCAAACACTGAAAATGCTAAACCAGCAAGAACCATGAAACTGGTATGGAAGGAACCTGTTTTCCGATCAAGACTGTGAAGTTGCGTAATAATAGAATGTAGCCGATTCACTTTACGGCATAGGGCTTGGCCGATATAGAAAAATAGTGATACTGATATTTGCTTTCCCAATATATTAGTAACTCGAAAAGCGTTAAAGCACAAATGTTAACTTGGTTTTAATCCAACTACAGTCAAACTGAAGAACACACCTAAATATAAGCGCGCACTTTCCCTATCCCAAGTACATCATACTCACTGCCAATTTCATCTGACTGTCTCAGACTGTCTGACATAAAGACCAAACTATCAAATTTAACGAAACCTCTAAATGAGACGTTTAAAGTATATGGAAACCCTACAAATACCGGCTGAACCAAATGAAGTACTTCCTCGGCCCCGTAGTCAAGAGGCAGCTGACGATGAGGCGGTCCGTCACAAACGGATGAAGGGCTTTTAGAAAAGAAAAGCGATCTCATTGAGGCAACCAAAATCTACACTGCTTTGGATCCGCCATCGGTGGGGCAACAGAGCTTCCGAATGGAGACGCTTCCCGCCGTCCTTTCGTCCGTTTCATCAGTATATTCGAGGAAGACAATATCACACCTCGAACGGTTCCCGTCTTTTGAAAATTCGTTTCCCGCCATCACATGTCGCAAATTTGGTTTTATCTCGAGCGGCTAAACAGAATAACATGCTAGGAATGGCGAACATTTTGATCGGCAGATACATGAGCCTGGAAGAGAGCAAGAAGGTAAACAAAAGAGTGTTAGATAACTGGCAAACGAACATAATCAAGGGGAACAAACAGCGACACTCGATACATTGCCATTAAGAAAAATCACGTTATACGCTTAAATGTGGTTCAAGAAACACATAGGTCGATTTATCGGAGGCACTCTGTATAATGCTTCGTTAATTCCTTCGCTATCGAAAATAATAAAGTTATTAATCAACGATTGGAACTCATTTAAACTAACTGCTCGGGTGAATCTGCAGGCGTGCAAAGCTTTAATCAACTGTAAATGCTTAGCAGTATTTCTTCATTGGGTCGGTTGAAAGCAGCGAAACTAACCTCCCGCACCGACCACATAAACTTGTCTGCCCACATCTAGATTTTGGCCTTCTTTTAAAATTTCCACTTACGGATTTTTCGGACAGTTATTTTTCAACTTACATGTTTTTGTAATTGGATTTGGCTACATATATGGTGCATTGTAGCTTGTAGGTCTCCGTTATGACGTTGTATATGTAATCTACCGTACTTCCTATACAAGTAAAGATAATATAATTATGCAATATGTATGCAATACACAAATTCGATTACACCAACCGCATCATTTTTCTGTATTATAAAATCTCCCCACCTTTTTCTGCAGGTATTATTAGCATTTATTTTGTTGTTTTCTTAACTTTATCCGTTCTCTTAACTTATTTAAATATATAGGATATGTAATTCCAATTCTTGAGTATGCATCACCTGTTTGGTCCCTTGCACATTAAAGAACAACACTGATAAACTTGAAAACGTTCAACGCTATTTTACACGACATCTTTTCAGTTTGCAAACCAGCTTGGCGATTGTTTTCAAATGTGTCAAAAATATCCTTCTGTATGTAATGTTTTTGATTTGTTGGAAATAACCCACAGAGAGGTCATCATCTCAAACAAACCAAAGCAAAAACTAATGTGTAGGATGTTTCGTTATTGCAAATCTTTGGAACTAACTTCCAGTTTCCGTGAATAATCGACCAGTGCTAAATGCAACAAGTCTAATCTCAAAAAACTGTTAGATTGAAACTTGACAGAAACATTTTAATCAGAAATATAATTTTACCTCAATTGCTGATGCTAACTCATTTATCTTCTGGTATAATTGTCTGTATTATCGAAGTAGTGTGTTGCTGTGTGATTTGAACTTCCTTGGGGTGTTCCACGTTATGTGATCGGAGCCGCGGTGACAAATTCAATAAAAGGTGCTTCGTTTAACAGCAAACAGCTCAAGAAATCACCGCTACCCCGCTATCAGCGAAGAGCAACATTAAATGGGATGATTGTGGGTTTTGTAGTCAGTCGTCCGACAGGCAGCTATATACACCCGGTTCTGTGTCTGTTCGACAATCGGCAGCGGAGCGGTTGTAGTCATCGGTGCGACAGGAAACACGTTTGGTGTAAAACTCTGCTTCAAAATCTGTGTAGTAATGACGCTCCAATTTCAAACAATGGCTACGGCGTACTTTGTACACGACAGCACTACGAACACTCATACTCATGCCAGTGGGTAATGACTACCAGTGAACTGTGGGCTCGGCTGAAGAAGCTAGCTCAAACCAATCTGCCGTTCAGAAACTGGAATATCGGCAAGTTAACCGGGCGGTGTGCTGAAATTGGGAAGGTGATGAAAAGAAGACGCCTGGATATGTGATGTCTTCAACAGACAATGGGGGATGGAGACGGAACGCAATACCATGATGAGAAAAAGATAGACTACAAGTTATTTCGGAAGGAGGAACATCCGGCACAGGCATTTTAGTTACTGTCCGTCTTGCCGACTGTGTAGTTGGCGTCGTCCAGCAAAACGACGGAAATATGCTAGTCGAACCGATTATTGGGGGACGACATTTCATTGTATGCCCGAGATGTGGTGTGGCCGACGAGATGAGGAAAAGGAGGATTTCTGGGTTGACTACATACGTATCTATAATGTCAAAAATTCCGTCGGAATGGTTAGTTTTTGTAGACGGCGATGTCAACTAACGCGTGGGCTCAACGGCTGATATCTTCAAGAGTATCGACGGAGGCTTTGGACAACGAAACTTTGAAGACACACATACATTAGAAATCTGCGATGCGCTGAACCTTGCCATGTGCAACTCCTTCTTTAAGAAACCAGACTCCCCTACGGTAAATTAATGAAAAGGGGCAAGCTAAGCGAGAGGACTTTTCGCTGAGTGAAAATCATGAGATTTTTTGCCTGTCACAGTTATTAATCTCATTTTCGGATGGACGGATTTCGACAGATATTTGTTCGATAAGTAAAAACGCTAACCTTCCTAGACTTTTCGATCTGTCGATTCTCCCACTGTTTTTGTTTTAGTAATTCCTCTTTTGCTTTGGCATCGCCACAACCCCATACCTGAACAAATTATGTCTCACAACAATCCAATATTTTAATTATGAGTGACAAAATACTATTTTGGCAAAATACACCCACGTTTTGTAAAGAAGCTAACTATGCCATCTTGAACTCTATTCAGTTTAATTTAATAATTAATATTCTGTTCTCGACCACCACCTTAACACCCATCTAAAGACGCAAATACAGCTATCTGTTGATCGATTATTTTGCAGCTCGAATGAATTCTGAGCGAGTGAGTGAAACAAGCGAAGCGAAGAATTGTTACTAGCCCTGACATCGGTGAAATTTGACATTGTTCGTTATTGGGTTTTTAGGGTAACACATATAACTCAACTTGGGCTGGGTGGATGGATACGCAAGATAGCTCATTTGAAAGTTTGAAATATATATTTGTATAATTTAGTTTAGGCGTGAAGACCTATTCCAACATCTTCCCACTGAAAAATCTGGTGACAGGACTTCAGTCGTCTCATAATGGCCCAAAAAATCACAATACTTATATGTAACTCGACTTACCTTTGTCACATAAAAATACTTTTGTGATATACTCGAGCACCAGTGCAGATATCTGAGGAAAACTGGCCTTGTTTTGTAGAGCAAATAAGCCTCTGTAAGACTCTAGTAATAATTTGCTACGCCGATTTCTTAGGATATATGATTTGGGTCAAAACGGGTTCTAAAAGATCCCTCGAGACCCAACATACACAAAAATGGTGATATCTCCACAACCACTTGAAGTATACAGGCGTTTTTGGTCTCATTTTGTAGGGTAATACATCCTCTAAAATAGTGTGCTGATAGTATCTTTATTTACGTTGCAAGGTTAGGTCAAAACTTGTTTTTGCATGGGCCCATGGAACCTAAATACACGAAAATGATAATTCCGCAACCACTCAAGCTATCTATATGAAGGTTTTCGACTCATTTTGTATAGCAATTCATTCTCTACATAGCTGAAATAGTAAACTTTCTACTACCATTATTTACGTTACGGGGCTAAGTCAAACGATGTTTCTATGGCTCCATGGGACCCAAAGTATATACTGGAAAATGGTAATATCTCCCTCCGGAAACGTTATAGATATTATGTGTTTTTAGTCTCATTTTGCAAAGCAGTTCATGGTTCTTTTTGTAATTTAATGCTCGATATAGCTGTGTACATCTTTCTAAATTACATACCCAACATTCAGAATTCACCACCCTTGGTGATAAGGCAAGCTATTAGTTTATTCCACATGCAGCGAAAAATAAACTTGAAGAATGATGTTTGAGGCACATGAAGTTATTGACTCTTAAACGGCACCGTTTAACCACAAATATGCAACACTGTCAAAAATTATACCATTAAAATCTTACTGGAATCAACAAATCCTGCTCTTAACTAGTCGTTAAGTGCAACGTCAACATACAATTCCCGTCGAAACAACTTCGCTGTTCGTTAGATCTTCTCAAGATTTTGCTTTGACGAGAAATGACAAGTTTTATTCGAGATCATGTGTGCTCTGCATATAACAGCAATTTTCAGAAATTGTTTAAGATTTATTTGAAGTTTGATTGAGACTTGTTCGTAGCTAAATTTTGTTTGATTTTAATTAATGTGCTTGCAATTCCCAGTCATTCATATTTTAGGGATTATTGGGTGCACAGAATAATGAAGACAGCAGATGTGGCGACAATGTACATCTGCAAAATCAAAATACTATAAAATACACTACATGAATAAATACAATGATCACCAGAAATGAGCTCGCTGACTACTCGCTCGATTTTCGCGCGCCAACAATAATTGTTCCGTTGACGTTCTTCAATTCTTGAATAAACCCATTTTGAATCAATAATATTTATATACATGTATTTTTCGTTCCACATACGTGTACGTGCATTACATACATGGCGCTTAAAAGTGATGTACTATTTTCGCCATTGCTACATATACATATCTACTATATTGCGACGAAGCTGATGCGACGTATTTTGAAAATTCAGTCTACAGGGGCATACATACTATGCAGAATATAAACATTGTGTTGTATATATTTAAGGTCTGAATGGGAGATTTTCGTTTGAGGAAATAATTTTGATAAGATTTTCGTTTGATGGCAGGATGTTAGCCCGCTGCAGGCTAGATGATCGATCGCTAGAAAAAGGCGACAGTGATTTCTGGCGCGTACTGTATATCACCATTAGTGCTAACAGAACGTGTAGTGTACGTTGTCTCAATAAACCTTTCGACGATATCAACAAAGTAACAACGGCTGTTCATATTTACCTCCAATGCCGTAACATTTGACAGATGAGTATCTAGGCTAAGTAATGGCTTATCTCCGACACTGCTTCCAAATTGAAAGCCCATTTTTCCAGAGCGTGACTTTGTCTGATAGTAAACTTTGCTGGCGCCTGCAATGCAACAAAGATTACAAAACACATAAAGAAACTTATCCAATTAAAACACACTTAAAAATATAGTACAATCCTTATCAAATTGAAAATAGTTTTTAAGTGAAAAACGGCAGCAAACTGCGAACCATCATAAATTATAAAAATTGGCGGCCATCTCTATCGAATCTAACTATTATTATGCGATAGACGTAAAAAAGAGCCAGATTTTCACGCTCTGGCTTGGCCCTTCGTGAGTCATATGGCTCTCAGCCAGATCTTAGACTCTGGCTCTGCTCTTCGTAAACCACGTCCAGCTTGCTCGGCTCGGCCCTTCTGATGGAAATCCAAGTTCGGTTTAACTCTTGGACTCCTAATAATAAAATTTTGCGTTTCAAGAGAGGATATAATATATAGACTACCTATATATCAGGGAATAATCGTAACTCAAATTTACCGGAACCGAAACTGTTCATTTAAACCGGGTCCGGAACCTGGTCTTCGAAATTTATATATAGTAAAACAGATGAAGGAAGAAATGCAGGTACAGTGGATGTAAAATGCATTAAAAATAACTTTTACATTAAACTTAATGTATTGTGATGGCATTATTGCCTTTCTGAAACTTTAAAGAGACTGGGGAAGCTAATAGTGTTTATTTATCAATCAATATGTCGTTTTTTGGACACCAAGAGCAAAAAATGCCTTCCACTATACACCCTTGCGTATACTGCGTCAAATTGAATGTTCTTACAACGCATGGAGCGTAGAATAAACACTTTCGCTCTGTCCCCAGTCGCCTCGCTGTACTACACATACATTTGTTACATGTCGTTATGTAGGAAACTGAAAATTAATGGTTTATTGGCTGCTACAAGCATCGACCTGGGTTTGATTTGTTAACAAACTCCTGCAGGTTATGAAAAATTCCTACTGAAACTATGTGCCCTACTTCCGTTTCACACGGCAAATTGCTTAGTTAATCTTTTCTTTTGCTTGGTTGTATTGGAGCTTGATCACTGTATAATATATATTACATATGTTTGGATTAGAGATGAAGCAAAAATGAAAATTTCAAACAAAATTTTTAAACCGGAATTCCGGTTCCGGTATGGTTTTTGCCCTTTGCCGGAACCGCAACCGGAACACGATTTTCGCCGGAACCGGAATTCAAGATACTCCCTCCTATATATAGTTGCTTTTGGCTTTTAAGAACCGAGCCGAGGTTACCCCGGCTGTTCTTGCAATAATTGGCCGACTCTATACATCAGCAGTTACAATAATTGTTTGTTGTTTTAGAAATAAGCTTTTACGAGAAGACCACAGCTTTACCGGACACACTAGGTCCGGGGCTCGCAGAGATATGTAAGGCTCTGGCTCGGTTATTCAGAAATCATGGCTGGCTCGGCTCTTCAGAAATCAGGGCCGAGAGCTTAAATTCTCACATCTATTATATGATCGTACTAATGATCTAATGTTAACCAATGCAACGGTTACCGATATGTACTGTACAGTAATGTGCACCGAAAAATAAAAAACAGCAAAACCCGGATCAAACTGGCGTTAACTCGATTTCTCTATTTATACTTTATCAACGGGTATAAATTTATTTTTTCTTACAATGCGTACCATGTTCAAATTTTTGGACAAACCTTTCATAGCATTTTCCAACCTTCAAGGATTGAAGATAAGAACATTATTGGTAACATTGAAGAACAAAAATTCGGAACAAATATACAATAATTTTAAATATATTTTAACTTTCAATCATGTGCATTCGAATTTTTAGTCGTCGCGATTATACCAAATTTTTCTATTACAAACAAAAGCCAAATTTTGTTGAAAGTTTGATCTGAAAATTGTGAATGTGTAAACGCACCTTTAAGATATTATAAGCGAATGTTTGGTAGCACGAAGAAAAAATACTGGTCAATAATACCGATTTCACCATGATGTCATCACGGCACGATTATGGAGCTCTCGTTTCGCTGAAAAATTTGTCAGCGGCATGGACCGCGAGCTCGTATTTCGGAATCGGGTGCACCCAACTTTGCCAAGGTGCATTTTTTCCAAGCGGAAAAAGTTAAAAATATTAAAAACATTACCAAAACATTTTTGATGCAGAGAAAACGGCAACATTGAAGCAAATTTTGACAAATTTTTTTGGATTCCGGACGATTTTTTGTACAAATTTCGATCACAGTTTTATATCATTTTGTGGGGTTGTTACCGAGTAGAAAAAAGTCTGCCAACAGCGATGAACCGGGAGAGCCAAAAATTTGGCCAGGAGCACCCGGTTTTTGAGGGTGCCACTTGAAAGTGACAGGGTTTCCAATATGGAAAGCTCCGCCATTACGCGGAAGGACAAACGCGAATCAAACACAAATTTAGAGAAATACAAATTAATTTACCAGAGTCACGAAGATAGTCAGGCTGAAATTTAATGCCGGTACAATTCACACCGCCCCAATTTCTCGTTGACTGCCTATAATGCAAAATTTATTGTAGTTGTGAAATATTTCATAATCTAAATTTAATTTGCACGTTCACCAACAAATTAATAAAAATTCAGTTAATATGCTACGGGACTATGTTTTGAAATGGACTTTCCTGTCAAGGTATTAAAGGTCTCCAAGTTATACTTAGGGTGCGGGTGGTAATCTCCCGTTTCGTCAGAGTTGCAGAAGCACAAGAAGTGAACGGATGATAGTTTCGACAAGAAAACTCTGTTTACCTTCCGAGCAAGCGCGTACGCATTTTACAAGTGATATAACACCACCAGATACATGTTATCTGAAGGAGAAGAAAACAATGCATAACTATAACCGTAAAACAATGCATAACTATAACCGTGCCGGCAGACGAAATATTATCGGTAAACCAGGTTCGCCTACAACAGGCTTTAAAACAATTGAAATCCAATGAAAATCGACGACTAGATGACCACAACATCGTAATCAACGTACTGAAAACCTATAAATCGATTTAAACGCCCTGAAAGCAATATCTAGAACTACTAGCAAATTATGACAGAAATCTGGAAATCGGGTTCGTGACACATAAACCTAGTGAAAGCCACTGAAACAGCAAGAAAAATGCGTTCTGGACTCTAGATAACCAAATCTTCGTATTCATCGTACCGAAAAACTAATCGTAACAATTCTTGATGCCCCACACGCCATTCATAACTACACTGCTGAAGAAATACTATATTCTAAAAATCTTGTTAATCAACTGTAGCCGCATTGAAGATGCTTGAAAAGACATGGAATATGCTTGTTGTGCTCTATATAGCCAGCCAATTCGTAGTTTTAAACACACCAAAATACCTTATACTGTATTGGTCATTCCAGATGCCCTGCACGCAATCCACAAACAATCAAGACAGATTGCATTTTAAAAATCGTGTTCATTTGTCCTAAAGTATGTGAAAACCTCTAAGACAAGAAACAGTCGTGCTGGGCTCTAGATAGCCAAACCATTGTATTCAACGTACCGAAAAACGTATAATATACAGACTTACTCTTGAGTCCCTGCACGCTATAACTCACCAGATAATGCTCTTCCTCGCATAGACTGGTAAGTAGTAAAGATGGTGATTTTCATGAGGAAGAGCAAAAGCCAATTTTCAACTCGCAAACATTGCTATTGTGATTCCTTGATGCGGTGTTCTTTCGCATGCATTCTTCTGGAAAATACACATGGAGCAGCCAGAGATAATGTCAAAGGGCGGGTAACCATCCAAATTTATGGAGCCTTTGCTTAAACTTGGCTAGCGATGTTGCTTCGATGACGTCGCGTGGGACACTATTCCAGAAAGCTAAGGTGCGATAGGCGAAGGCGTACCGAGGGCAGTCGAGATGTGGTGTGTGCGTTGGACGTAATTTTGTAGGATTTCATATTCGAGTTCGTTCAGCAGTGGTGACTTCGAAGAAACGAGAGAGTATAAGGTCGACGAGATTTTTGGCTCTTATAGATGACTATCATGTCAGCACGTAGTCGTCGCGTTTGTAATGTTTGAAGTTAGAGGTATTTCAGTCGTTGTTCATATGGTAGATGACGGATGGCCGGCACAAGCTTAGCCGCGCGACTGCTTCGAGAAGCTTTATGCCCCTGGCGTAGTGAGGACACCAGGCACAGCTTGCGTATTCAAGATGTGATCGCACTATAGAAGTATAAAGAGAGAGAAAATAGATCTGTTCATGAATTCGAAAGAACGTCGAATGACGACTAGAGTTCACTGTGCTGATTTGACAACTTCGGCGCAGTGATCCAAGCATTTTAATGAGCTACTTATCCGGACACCAAAATCGTTCATTTGGAACAGAAAAAGGTCGGCATCGGCAATAGTGTATGTATGGTTGGGATTTTTGCGTCCAAAATGCAGGCCGACGCATCTTGTTCAGTTAAATTCCATGAGACCGTGCCCGGCCCACTAGGATGCATTTTCGATGTCGAACGAAAGGTCGTCAATATTGGGTTGAGGGTGTCTGGCGTTTAGTGTGCGAAGTATTTTGTATCGTCTGCAAACATGAAGATCTTGATGTTGATTAATTCATGGGCATCGTTAACATAAAAAAGGAATGACTGGCCCAAGAACGGATCCTTGGGGGAACCCACTGTGTACGATTTCCACGGAGAAAATGAATTTGGGATGACAACTCGCTGACGTCGGTCACGAAGAAAGAAAGTTAACCACAAAAGGAAATTTCCTTCGATTGCAAAGGAATTTAGCTTGTAATACGATGGAGATGAGAAACACAATCAAAAGCTTTTTAAGGTCAAGGTAAATGACGTCGAAGAAGTCACGGAGATAATCCAATCAAGATAGTCAAGTAGTTCGAGTTCGCAAGAACGACCACGGCGGAAACCAAATTGATATGCCTTGAGGATGTTATTTGTGACAGCAAATGTGATTATAGCTTCAGCGATAACTGTCTCTATGAGCTTTCCAATAAAGGCGTTTAGGCTGACGGGGCTATAATTTTCGGGCAACGATCGGTCACCGTTTTTGAAGATAGCGGTAACGGTAGAGCACAACCAGTCCTCCGGAATTATAGAACATGTCATAGAGTGTCAAGAGGTGGAATCAAGCTGTCTCCACATTTAACAAGGACGATATTTAGGATTAGATCGATACCAGGACAGGCGTTCAGCTTTAGAGATTTCAAAGCTTTACCGATGTTGACCGCGTTGAAGGATACAGTAGAGATGTTGGTTGTTGTTTGCTTTTCGTATTTAGGCTCAACGGCGGCCGACGGTCGAAGAAATACAGTTGAAAAGAATTAGTTTATTCATTCGCCATGTAAACATCTGACGTGGCGTACGTGTCGTTAGCACGACGAAATGGGCCTATCGATGGACTAGTGTTATGGTTGAATTTGACGTAATGCCAGAATGGCTTTTTATCATCTTTGATGTTATCTGCGATCTTGTGTTCAAATGACCGTTTGGCCATGATATATTCGTGGTGGACGATGTAAGATAAGGCGTGATAACGAAGATAATTGGCGGCACTGCCATTTCGTTGCTATGCCCTGAGGCATGTACGTTATGTGGCAAGGGCGCTCTTTATGCCAGAGTCACACCAGAATGGCTTGTATGTTTTTTGCGAGATGGACAGAAGATGTTTTCAGATTATATTATACATAACGAAACAAATGAAAACAGGCTACATTTTACAAATCTGGCTCATCGTTTGTAAAACCTTTGAAACCATTGAAAAGGTATAATATAGTTAGGTAGGCCCTTATAGAAACACAAAATCATAGTATTAAACGTGCTTTATAACCTAATAGACACTCGCTGCAAGGAAAATCACACAATGGAATTTTGAAAAAATCGGTATTTCTGGAAATGATCGAGCCTCCATTTTTCAAATGGTGATTTCGGTTTTCCGATGCGAAGCCTGTGTCGCGAGATGTGGTAGGTGAAAAACTATACCTGTACTGTCAAATGCGGAAAAGAACCCTTAAGAACTAGTTTTTGTCATTTAGACCCTGAAGATGCGGTAAGAACCATTAGCGATCAACAAAAAAGCACACCATCATTACTTTTGCTATCGAACAAAAATTTTATCCAGATATTAAAATCGATACACCCGAAGATGAGTTATGAGTGACGCCGATACTTTCACAAATTTGCATTAAAGCATCCAGTATAAACTGCGCTCGTTTAGCTAGTTCCGTTTCGATAGGAAAAGATTTAGTAGCGTTCTTAACGTGAAACAACTGAAAAAACCACATTGTCATGTTTACCTCCAGTCTTCATCCAAAGCCACTGCTACCACAGAACGATCACTCAATTCAACAACCATAGCCGTAGGTGACTTGTAACCAACGACTTTTAACTCAAACCTACAAGAAAACGTGGGTACCTCACACATTTTTCTTAGTAGTTTTCGCCAAAAATGGTGGTATTTGTGCAAAACATGGTGCATTGATATTCTTTTAAAATTCAAAGTAATATTTCTTAAAATCTCAAAGGATTATGTTTGAAATTTCAACGATATGTAATCCTTTTAAAAGATAATTCTTTGAAATTTCAAGGAAAACTACTTTGAATTTTAAAAGAATATCTGGTGGTGCAGAATCCAAAGAAATTTCTTTTCAATTTCACCTGAAAACTATTTTCAGTGAGGTTAAAATAGCGATCGGTAGGCGCCTTGTTTCTCCTAAGAATTTTGTTGAATTCTGACGATTTATAACTGTCAAAATGGATCCATACCACGGGATCTTTGCAGCCGTGGAGAAGTACCTTTATAAAATTTAACCAGGTTTATGACCCCAAATTTTTCTGTTCCTGTGTTTCGATCGAAGTTCTTATCCTAACCTAGCAAAATGGTGGGGCAAACCTAAAATTTTATTTTCTCAGAATTGTGGAAGCCTTTCTCTGTGACAACTTGCCCAGAGGCCGGACTTGACGTATAATTCCGATTTTTAAGGACCTGGCCAAAAATTGATCCGTCGAATCTGGACCCGACATCGCGCCTCGCGATGTTGCTACAATTTGTGTACTAAATTTTGCCGTACCAACACTGTTAACTTTGATACTGTATTTGCAGCGGCCTATCGGAGATTGATGACTCCGATACAGCCGTGCTGTGATGAAACTCAAAACCAAGAGAAAATGCAACAGTGAATCTAAAACCGAAACTGAAATATAATGGTGAAAATAAACCTATCCAACTCCATGTTACTGTAAATTTGTACCAAACCTGAATGCTTTTGCTCCGTTCGGGTTTAAATTTGTTGTAATTTTTTGAACTTTGCCGGGCTCATTAGCTCAAAAGGAAGCCCTAACGGGACTCTGTTTGTAAAATAAAATTTATCAAAACTCCTGAACGAAATCTTGATTTATGAACACCAGAAATTTTAGGTGGGGCAAGCCCATTTTGCATCACATAACGAACGAACATCGTTGAAACCGTTCAACCCTAATGTCTCGTTTGAAAAGTCAGATCTCTGCAGCGGAGTAAAATTCAAACAAAATTCCCAAAGATTAAATTTTAGCTCAGAGGGGAGTGTCCCACTACTGAGTCATCGGGCTCACGGATCCGATATAGTATTGATCAATTTTATGGTTTTGTTAAGAAGATTGTGTCCCTAACCTATAATCTAGCAAAGTTTTGTGCAGATTCCAGGATGGAATATTGCACAGTGTAAATTATTTCCGGCTCCGACTATCAAATACTCACGATACAACTCTCTAAACGTAAGATTCTGCAAAATGCATGTGTAAAATCGTGAGCAAGATGGCAGAAAAAAGCTAGCAAAGGATGTAAGTTTGGTTCCGAACGTATATATTGTGAAATAATTTTGTTTAACCTCGGTCGGCTTATTCTAATGTCCTAATTCCTAACTCGACTCAAGGACTCAATTAAAAAATTGTTCTTCACGACTGTAACGCTTTGTTTTCCCAACTCATGACCGAAGCGTTCAGAATGACTTCGGCGTGGGTGATTATATCAGTGTCCGTTCTATCAAGATCTCAGGTTTGCGGAAGAAGTCAGGACGGAACGCAAAATGAAAGCGTGGGCAGGGCGGCGCATAGTGCTACGGATTCTATTTAATTAATTGTAAACCACAACCAATACAAATTTAATTATGGACGTCAACAGTTCTCCCTATGACATACCCCTTCTCTGACATAAGTACCTCATGGCTAATCGAACTCCATACCCTGCCCATACTTATGTAATGTCAAAATTTATATTAAAAACATTATGTGGGTTTTAGTATTTTTTAGTTTTTCAAGAGGCAGTGTTTGACATTTGGTTTTGAGAACTTTCGGAAAATTGTTGTGGCTATGGTTTTTCGGTTATTGGAAGTTGTGCAGGTGTATAATTATTGTTGTTCGATATAAATAATATTTGAATCTCAAATATTATTTGAGATGAACATTTTAAAAGTTAGTTGGTCGTTTATTCGTAGTTGTAATATTACATCGTAACAAACTGTGTGAAGAAAACCTTTACTGCTACTTGGTTTTCATGTACAATTTATAAAGATTTCGTACCATTGTGTTCATTATTGTACCCAACAAGCCTGCAATATTAGCCTTCAGCAGTGCTCACTGTTTGAACGCTATCTTGCCTCATATCTCTATTACAACATCGTGTTAATTGTTTTATCTCAACCCAGGCCTTAACCCGTTTGTTTGAATTGCTAGTGTTCACTGTTGAACGCTTATTCTCTTCCAATAATCACCACTTTATGTTGGTATTCAACCAGAGACCCTGAATCTTACCATAACCCCAACCAACTAATTTGGTTTTCAAATTCGTCGTAATGTAGCAACGGATGTTAGCCGGAACATTTTGGTAGCATTATGGTGGGGATGAATAGTACATATACATAACATTTAAAACAATGTTCTGTATATGAAGTCCACTATGATTTCGCAAACCCAAACAACTCATTAATGTTATCCAGTATTGGTAACATGAACAGGGACAGTCACTGCAATACTATAATAGCTGCCAATAACTATGTAGTAGCAAGAGTCGATGATAGTCGACTACGTTGAAGAGTTTTATATTCTTCAGATTTCCTATTATTATCTACTGCTTTAGTTCGCGATCGTTTTCAGCCTAACCCCCAACCTTCAGGTTTAGGAAAGACATTGTGGGTAATAAACAAGACTACTCCTGCATGATCTCGGAGCAATAAATTCAGTCCTCCAGGTTTGTTAAATATTAGAAAGTCTGAATTTCACGCCTTGGATTTATGGAGCGCTGGTATAGTATCAAGATATGGGTTATAAATCGGACAGTAAGGCCGAAAATCACCACAAAACGTACCGCTGTAGATAAGACAGATAATCTGAAGTGTCCAATTCTTCAGAGTAGCCGACTATAATCGACTCTTGCTAACAAATCTACTAATTAACTTATCTCTAAGCACGGTTTATTTTTTTCGCATTTTTTTTGCGTAATTTACGCGTTTTTGAGGACCCGTTTCGCAATTTTTCAAGCAAGCTTTGCGTAATTTACGCCTTTTATTTCTACGACCGGAGAAACTCAGCAGCTTACTTATGGACCGGATATTTTCCGCAGAATATTCGACATGATTCCTATTGCACAACAGCATCCGCCGTAATGACAACATGCATTAATAACAGCATAAACAGTTTGTCTTTCGAGAATCCGTATAACTTATCCGTTCTGCAATTGTAGAAACAGTTGCATGCGGATATTAATGCATATATTATATGTATGCATATAAGTATTTTTGATTTTCTTTTTATGACAAAAATTACGCTTTTTTGGCACACCGTTACGCATTAAAAAACAGATATGCGTAATTTTCGCTATTCGGAAATTGAAAAAAACTCTGTCCGACAAAGCTAATACGGCTACTTTTAACGTCACTATCCGCAAGCAAATCTTGGGCATCTGAAATAAATTTCGATACAGAGCACGAACATAATTTACAACAACTGCTCGACCGAATTAAACATTTCAGGCAAGTAATGTTCATCAGTAGGACGGCGATGAGAACATGGCTATCATTGGGCTCTTTAAAGTAGGGTCTGTAGCGCTTTCCCATAGGTGGCGACAAATCCAATTATGATTTTTTCCTATCAAACCCCAACAGACCGGTGCCGAAAGAACCTTTCAGTACTAGCCACGAGTAATTGTCGCCCTACAAGCGAGCCATCAAACAAGCAACAAATTATAAACTTATTAATAATACCTTATTTTCCAACGACAAATTCGCCAACGAGCAGTGGCCTATAATTGTGGCGGGTACTTTACCAGTCCTTTAGGTGAACAACGCAAGTTAACGATAAAAATGAATATAAAACGTATGTATTAGAAACGATCGTCTTATGCCAGGGCGAAAAAGAACCGACCTAAAAGGTAACTTTTGCTGCTAATTTATATGTAAATATCTTTTTGTTTGCCACAATTTGCCAGGCAAACTAATCAACAAGACTCAGCGAACATTTAGCACCAAATATCTTATTGCTGATTATGGCCGTTACGCTAAAAGCGTTCCTATATATATTAATACATGCACATAGCAACGAGAGACATACGCCCCCTCATGCTCGAGCCCTCCCCCAACCCCCTGGGAGTCGTCGACTTCCCCTAGGCAAAAATTGGAGGAAGTGGGAAAAAATCGATGGAAAATTGGAAAAAATTAGTTAAAAATTTTATGTCCCAAAAAATTCGAAAATTTATTTCCCTGCCGACCGGCTGACTTTCCCCACCCCAGAAGTACCCTCTATCCCCCACTATACCTCGTACATGTATGATTATATTAACTATTCTTCTTTATACAAAATAACAATACATCAGCGAACGTAATAAATTACGAAAAGTGAGCGGAGCAAATTGAGAAAAGCCATTTTCGTGATCATAGACATCGAAAACCCCCGTATGCAATTTTTTCATTTGTGAGCGCTTTTAAAATTTTCAAAAATTAGCTAATTAATTAGCATCTAGCTAACTAACTAACTATGTAACTAAATGTTTTTAACATCCTCGCATAGTAATAAAGACAAGATTTGTAATCAGGACGGCGAGATGTACTATATGCACCAGAATAACTTCGCATTAATTATTAATTGAAAAATACGCAATTTTTGTTTGAAAACGGTAAAAATAGGCTGACAAGCTTAACTAACTAGTGAAGCTCGCTTGCGAGCCAGAATTCGAGTGGTGAGAACAATCCCCGAAGCAGAAGTGTGAAAAATATTTGCCACACAATATTTTTGACACTCGCAATGAGCTTGTCGGCCCAGAAAACCCCATATCCGACACTAAAACCAACAATAAACACACATTCAGGTGCTTTTCCCACGACTTCTCACCAAAAATTGCGAAAACGTCATTTTTTATGCCAAGTATGAACCAGAAGTGTAAAAAATATTTGCCCAACAATATTTTTAACACTTGCAATGAGTTTATCTGCCCAGAAAACCCCATATAAGACACTAAAAGCAACAAAAAACACACATTTAGGTGCATTTCCCACGCTTTTCACCAAATATGAAATTTGGCGCCAACTATAAGCTTATAGACTCCAGATTGGGAAGTAGTTGAAAAACTTGTTATATATCATTGGAAAGCCCTGGTAAAGCTACATGGAATAGGCCTATTAGTTTGCGGATACCTCGTGCACTTATTGAGAAAAGTCGCAAAAACTGGAGGGGTGCCCGAAAAATGGGCCAAAATGAACGACGCCATTTTGCCCCATAACATTTCTCACGGCAAAAAATTCAAAAATCGGACTCCGTCACTACACCTAAATCGACCATTGCGGTTCGAATAGGCTATAGTGCATCAAAATCCGCCCAACCGTTATCAAGATCCAGGTGCAACAGACTTACAAACAGACACACACAGACAGGCCCTCCTCAAACCCCTCCAGAGCCAAAATTGAAAATTCTCGTTCCACTCGAATTCA